>PVIJ01001265.1:0-209691 GCA_004024925.1 Scalopus aquaticus | reverse complement strand
AGTATTCCATTGTGTATATGTACCACATCTTCTGGATCCAATCATCTATTTTTGGACATCTGGGTTGCTTCCATACCTTTGCTATTGTGAACAGTGCTGCAATGAACATACGGGTGCATGTATCCTTTTGGATTAGTGTTTTTGTATCCTTTGGGTAAATTCCCAAAAGTGGGATTGCTGGGTCGTATGGAAGCTCCAAAATTCATGTTTTTTCCTTGTGGATTTTAATTGCTTCAGCACTGTTTATTAAAAAGACCATCCTTCCCGCTCCCCACCCCCAATTGCAGTCATCAACCAAGTGACCATATATATATTTTTGGACACTGCATCCTGCTACATTAGTCTAAATGTTGGTTCTTTCACCAATACCACATTCTCTTAATTACTGTACTTTGAAATTTGCTTTTCAACTTTTCTTCAAAACATTCTTCTGTTTGTTTATGGTGAAAAAACAATTACATTTAGAATTAGTCAGCTGGACTCAGTTTATAGGATCCCAGTTTTGTTGGAAACATTGAAAGCATCATAGCCAGGAGCCAAAACATGCCTTCTCCCCTCCATCAGGCCTGATCGGGGGCTTGACCATGGTAACGCCAATGTCAGAGCTTTTGGCCTTGACGTCCACAGTGAACACCAGTGTGTTGTTGCCCTCTCTCTTCATGGCCGACTCTGATCAGGGGAAGCTGGGTGTTTGTACGGTGGTCAAGCTAGTTTCTCCTGGCAGTGCTCTTCCCAGGACATTCAGGCTGCCTTTGGGGTCTCAGTGTCTTGGGCCCCAGGAAGGTGGGTGACTTATGGGTGTCTTTTTCTTGTGACTGTGGATGACTTTCAGCACTGCTTTCTTGGACTTGAAGGCTTTTGCTCCATTACTTTCCATGTCATTTTCATGAAAAGCAAAATAGTCTCGATTAATCTAGTTCCTATGACTTCCATACACATCATAAAATCAGCTTCTCAGCATTCTAAAAAAAACTGCTGGGATTTTGATTGTGGTTGCATTGACTCTAGAAATCTTTTTAGCATTAACATCTCAAAAATATTGAGTGAAGAAGTTGCTGGGATGGTCTTTGCCCCCACTGCTCATAAGGATCTGGCCACTGAGTCTGACGGGGGCTCTTGACGTCTGCTAGTGGTGGACTTGGTCTGCTGCTAGTGCCCATGTCAAGACTGATGGTGCCAGCCCTGTTCACTTAGACTGCCCAATAATTGCTTGGTTCTGCATTCTTAGTATGGGTAGGCCATGATTTAATCATCTCCTTATTAGTGGGCCTCGTTTCCGATCTTTCAGTTCTCTTTTATTGCAAACAATGTTTCAGGAAGCACACTTGTAAGTTTTTACACCGTCAAGTAAAGTTCTGCATCAAAAGTAGTACTGTCCAATAGAACTTTCTACAATGACAGAACTCTTTTATTCTGCACTGTCCAACATGGTAACCATTTGCCTTGTGTAACATTTGAGCACTTGCAATCTAGCTAATGCAACTGAGGAAATTGAATTATAATTGTTTTAATGTTAATTAATTTACATTTAAATTTAAACAACCACACATAATTAGCAGTTACTCTATTAGCATGAGTGTAAGCAAACACATACTTTATTTATTATTAATAAAATTTTATTGAAGAACATTGCATTATAGCACTATATAAGTTTCAGGTGTACATCATTATAAATCAACATCTGTATATGCTACATTAAATTCACCACTAAAAGAGCAATTCTATCCTTCATCATACAATGGACCCCTTTTACCTCATTTACACTCCCTCTTCCTTCTTCCCTTCTGGTAACCATTGATTTGGTCTTATAGTCTAAAAGCTGACTTTTATTTTATTTAGTTCATTTGTTTGTTTTGTTTCTTTATGTACCACATATGCATGAAATCATCTGGTATTTGTCTTTCTCCATCTGACTTATTTCACTAAGCATAATACGCTCTAGGCCCATCCATGGCTTTGCGGATGGCAGGATTTCATCTTCATTTTTATAGTATGTTCAAGTAGTACTCCGTTGCAAGCACGTATTTTGTTTTAATAAACACTGCTAAAATGTGCTCCAAAAGGTTTGCGTGAGCATGAATTCTCACAAACAGCGCCTGTTTTCCCACACCCTCACTAACACCTTTTGATTTTTGCCAAGCGATGAATAATAGCCTCTAATTGTTAGGTCGGGTTTGTTTTTCATGTTGGTAAAGTGGAGCACATTGTTATGCAACCATTGCCATTTTCATTTCCTCCTCTGACACAGGCTTATTCATAACCTTTGTTTTTATTCCACAGAACTGGCTTTTTCTTGTTGATTTCTTGGGGACACACTTGTCCTGGCCTTGAGGTATTTCTTTGGTCACGTTAGACTTGTGGCAGATCTCTGGTCCTGTGCAGAAGCAGGCATGCCCCTCGCTGCCGGCCCACCGAGCGGGCTTGCCGTGGGCGTCCTTTATTGGAAGAAAATCAATGTGCCTGCCATCAGCATAAAGCTTTGACAGGAGTCTCTGTACCCCTATGGCCTGTTCTCTCCTCCCATGCTTTGCCGTTGGGCCTGAGTGACTCATCAGCTTAGACTAGAGCCCTGTTCCAAATGAATGACTAAGGATGAGCCTTGTGACCAACAGCGCCATCTGCAGTGTTACGGGCTGTCTTGCCGGGTGGTGGTGGTACCTAGAACACGTGAACAAGGAGAGCTGGATGATGACAGGCCCAGCGCTCAGAGGTTTCTGCATGGGTGGGGATGGATTAGAGGAACTCAGAGGACATTTCCAACACCAAGTCCACGTTTTTCCTTGCTTGTCTCAGAGCTATGCTCAGGCCAACTGTGGACTTGGATTTGTGTCCAGATATGAGCCGTGTGACCTTGGGAAGCCCTCAGAGTCTGATTTTCCTCTCGGTAACGTGGGATACAAATATATGCATGATCTGAACACCTAAGTTTGCTGAACGGTGTGTGACCAATAGTGGGAAGGCCTCGGAGACCCCAGAGTACTGTCACGATCCGTAGGGGTCTTTCCCTGGCATGGTTCACAGGCCAGGATCTGGGCTGGGTCTCCGTGGAGAATTAGAGCAAGCTGGAGGTTCACCTTCCATGCGGGCCATTCTCTCCCTATTTTCACAAGGGGTTCCTGAGAACCAAAGTGCCCCTGTTTTGAGCTCCCCAGCTCTTCACCAGAAATGGATGAACCCTTTTCACAACACTGAGACCGAGTGCATCTTCTCTCCTGTCTTCCCAGGTACAAAGTGTTCTTGTAGGAAAGTAGTAAATGATTTTGTGGCTTCCAAGAACATCCTAAATTACCTATCCCTGGCAGTTCTGCGGCGTCTGGACACAAGCAGAGGTCTACTAGGTCATTTTTCAGGCCATGTGGATATTTCTTGAAGCAAGGGAATGTTTGCCTTCTATATCTCTGACTCGCCCCTTTCCCCTCCCCAGGGGGCCTGGTTGTCCTTCCTTTCTCCCAGAGCTGGTGATAAGATTCCTTTGTGGAGTAAGCCCTGATGTTAGTGTGGAACATATTTGGTTTGATGTCAGGTCTGCCACTCACCATCTGGAGGACTCCAGCAACTTGCTGGAGATGTTAATGGAGATGTTAATGTCCATGATCTGTATTTGTTCTGAGAAGTCATGGCGTCCTTAACATAACTACTGAGCAAAGTACCTAGCACTTGGGAAGTTGTTCATCTTTTTCTTACTATTAATATAATTATCATTACACAACAAAAATGTATTAAGTGGGGCCTCCCCGGTGGCGCAGCGGTTAAGCGCTGCGCTGTGGAGCTGTCGGCAGCGGTGACGCGAGTTTGACGCCCGGCCGGGGAGAATCCCACATGGCGTGGCAGACCTCTCCTGCCTTGCCCGCTGCTCCCCTCAGCAGTGTATTTCTGCTCTGCCTGTTCTGCTACCCACTCTGTCTCTGGTGAACCCTCTCGCCGCCCCATGCCTCTGGCCTGTACCCCAACTTGTATATATAAATAAAAAATAAATCTTTAAAAAAATGTATTAAGTGACTGAGAGGGAGATGAATAAAACAAATTCTTTGCTGTTCAGTGGCTCATGTCTGGTTGGAGAACAAATGAGGGTAGCCAAGTTTGAATAAAAACAGAAGGGAAACAGATTCATTTTGGTTTTGCAGGAAGCAGAGCAATTAGGTAAGGAAGACACATCTGAGCAACTGCAAGTGAGTGAAACTCTCACTTAGGTTTCTATGGGCCACTCCCAAGGCTACTTCTGACCTCGGCAATAAAACAGGAGCACCAGGTTCCATTTCTCTCTTGCACATCTTCCCATGAAGTGCCCCCCAAAAGCCTGGAGGTTCCCCTGGAATACTGCACCCTCTCCTGATGCTTTCTCTGCCCATCCACAGGGTTGCCTGCAAAATTTACACCTTACTCTGGATCTGGTCTTCACCCTGTACCTCATAACCAAAACCTGAACTGCATCTGTCCCTGGGTCCTCCCCCATGATCTCAGCCCCTCCCCTGTGACCTCAGCCCCTTAGCAACATGGTCAGCACCCACTCAGCTCTGCCCCACCTGAACTTCAGGAGCAGTAGCTTCTGCTGGCGGAGATGGGAATCCAGGTAGGAATGGCTCAATCCTGGGGCACAGTACTGTGCTCTTGGCCGAAATCAACATTAGTCAGTTAATGAACAGACTTTCAGGGACAGATGGAACGCTGTGACGCTGTTATCATGTATTCACATCACTGGATCTCAGCATTTAGAGTGTGTAGATGAGCCAACTTGGAGTGCAGCAAACCTGGGAATTCTCTGCACACCCTTGCTCAGAGTTACCTTTTTTGGGGCTCAGGCTATGGCTGAGATTTTATCTTCTAGAATAAGTTAATTATAAGAAAACTCTATTGAGTGAATAAAGAATTAGAAGTGATTGAATTAAAAACACTCTTATGAGAACAAAACAGTGAGATTGATTAACTTAATTGTCTTGTATTCATTGTTTTAAAGTCATTGAAAGCATGTTCTTCTTTTAATTAACCTTCTGGGCTTTTTACAAAAAGCTCTCAATCAGGCATTTATCAGTGCTTTGCTCATGAACAAACACCTCTCGACTCCCTGCAGGACAGAATCCAGACACTACCCAAGCAGGTCCCACTCATCAGAGTGCGAATGCTCTGGGGCCTGTTTGTGCACATTAATGAGTTTGTCCCCCGGTGATCTGCGTGCATCGGTATTTCCTCACAGTTGTGAAACTACTGTGATCAGTTTGTGGAGGTACAAAGTGGCAAGGAGGGATGAACTCAGGAAAAGCCCACAGGGGTGGCCCCTCGATGTATCTGACAATTCTATTATCTGACTCTCAGCCTCACAGGCCCAGAAAATACAGTCAGCATGACAATATTAGCTCTGGCTCTTGAGACAAACTCATGTTAACCAAACTCATGGAGTCTGATGGATAGATCAGAATGAAATCCATAACTTCCAAAGGGTCTGCTGAACTCTTGCCCTATAGCCAGCCTGCTTAGGAAGCCTAGAGAGTCTTTAGGCTTAGAAGCAGAACTGAGGGGTGTATGCGTGAAAGTTTAATTAGGCCAGAGCCGGAAGAGGGGAAGAGCTTTGATTATGAAAAATGCGTAGTAGGTCCCCATGAAGCTGAGGCCATTTGGTTCATTTATTCTTTATCTCTAGCCTTTGCCACATGGTAAGTGCTCAGTAAACATTGGGTCAATCAATGACTATGTCCCAAAAGGGTGATCAGATCTTGATAGCTAAGAAGACAATGATTGTGGTGATCTGAGGGTGGTGAGGGAAGACAGCACTGAGAGGAAGGTGGGGGATGGGCAGGTGCTGCGTAGCAAAGGGGAAGGTGGTTCTGACACAGAAACGTGTAAGGTGATTGGAGGGAAGCACCCTGGAGAGGCTGTGGAAGATCAGTCTGGACAGATTGGGTTAAGAGGACATTAGGGCATTGGGTGGCCCTATGTGTAGCCCTAAGTAAGACAGTAACATTGTGAGGAGCTGGTAGTTAAGGTTCAGAAGTCTGGTTACGCCCAACCCATGCACGTACAATATCAGTGGCCACTGGTTTGAAGTGTGGTGTGACTGAGAGAGAGGGTCATCGACTCAGGGCTGGTGGCAAGCATTCAATCAGCATCTGCTCAGTGAGAGCCAGCGTGCAGGGTGCAGGGATAGTGTGACCCCACTTTCTCCTGAGTCACTGGTCTATTTGTGCTGAGGTCTTCTTGAACCACTCACGCCAGCTGTGTGGCATTCAAATGATCCCAAATCAGAACTTCTTGTGTTTCCAGCTTGGGTTGCCAACTTCATTCATTAGATGTCTGGCTTTCCTGCACCCAGTAGGTGATTGGAGCTTCCTATTGGCAAACGCCATTTTCAAAGGCGGATGTGTCTTTCCTAATCATTAAAATATTTTCTTTACCAAGTAGCTGTGTGTTCTGAGATTGAAGCTCAATATTTCTAAACTTTTGAAAGCAGAGGGAAAGGGTTATTCTAAAAGAAATAAAAATTTTCTTTATCTGCTTCTAAAAATGGAAGCAGCTTGCACCTGGGAGCTATTGACTCTGTCCTGGGTGGCTTAGTGAGCTCTCTCGTCACCCTTTCTGGTATGTCGCATAACTGTTCATTGTTCTTGGGATGAAAAATGATCAAATATGCAAAAGCAAGCCCTGCAGCCTGGGTTGTTATATTTTTGTTTAATAACGTAAAAGGCTATATCCATGGACAAATATTTTACAGTGAAGAAATTGGCCAGGTTTGGGGAGGAGGGGTTCTCTGCAATAGAGGAAGGAAAATTGGAGTAGGAAATCCAAATTGAGGATAAGATTGTCAGGGCTAGGGCTTTTTTTCTGCAAACAAGGGCATGCTATTAAGTGACTCACGCAGGAACCTCCTTATAAGCTCAGACAGGACTTGGTGCTCACTGTGGGAACAGACTGCCTGCCACTGGAGCTGCTGGGCCAGGACTAATGGTCACCCTCACCTGCTGCCTTGTGGTTGCTGTTGCCCAATCAAGATCCTCTAAGATCTGAAATCCCCACAATGAGTTGAGTTTTCCTAGTGGACTAGTGTCCTGAAGTAATGCTGGCTGCTGTAACAGGCACACCCTGCATTCTCAGTGCCTTCACACTATGTAAGATTATTTCTGATTCACGTCCCAGAACAGTGAGGACGCTCCTGGTCAGGCGGTCTTCCATGTATCATGCAGGGACCCCTGCTCCTTCCTCCTGTGGCTCTGCTTTCCTCTAAGCCCTTGGCGTCGCTGGAACTCAGCTGATGGGTAAAGAGGCAGAGATGGAGACTCACATGTCTCTTACCCATGTCTCCTAGCATGAGGATTCTGCCATTAGACTCCCCTAGTATCGTTGGTGGGGCCCATCAGAGGTCAAGGCTGTCACCTATATAACTGCTCCATTGCGGAGGAACCGCAAATTCTTCTTCATGCCTAGCCTAAGCCCTTCCTGATCTAGCTACATCCTCCCTTGAAATGATTTAAAGGTATGTTGTGAAAATGTGAGGATGATGCACTTAGCTGAAAGCTGGACTTTTATCCCCTAGTCTTGGCAGGGGGACGGTTTGCACAGTGTCACCCCATCCTTTCCCTTTGTCCCCTGTATCTGAGGGATAGTTATACAATAGAATCACAGAAGGACACTAGGTCCACTTCTTCCTTCATGCCACATTTAGTGAGTACCTGCTCTGGGCCTGGCACCCTGTTCTGCGGTGCCATGGACCAGGGAATAAGGCACAAATCTGGGCACCATTTGAAACCACGAGCTAGTCAGGGAGCTGGATAATAAACAAGGACCCAGGGTGCAGTTTATTTGTGCAGTGGGGCTGTCTCTACAGAAGTCAGTTTATTTTGCCCTAACGCCAGCTAGGAGAATTGTCTCAGATATTTCAGTTGAGAGAGCCCAGAGCATATATTTTGCTACAGAAAATCACAGTTTTTAGCTTCTCCCTGGAAAGTTGAAGGCACCAACTTCCCTCTTTAGACTAACCTCCACTCCTCCCAGGTCACCCCAACTGCCACCTGGGGGAGCTGGCTTTGGGGTGTTGGACATGCTGTCCTGGGGATGCAGAGGGCAGGGGCGTTGCAGGGGAGCAGAGGCAGAGGCAGAGGAAAGTGCCGAGGCCCAGCCAATTCCTCCCAGGCTTGTAAAATTCCAGGGCTGAGTCCAAGATCTCAAAATAGAAGTGGCCAGAGAGCAAACTTCCTGGCTTCAGAGGGGCCCTGCAGTGTTGAACGAAGCCTTTGGTCTGCAGGGTCTGGAAGAGCATGTGCATGGGCGGGGGGAGGAGGACAAGCCTAAGTGACTGGAGGGACCATGACCTTGGCGGAAGGACAGCACCTGGCACGGTGACCTCAGCCACAGGAACAAAAATGGCCTCTTCCTCCATCTCCGCAGTCACTTCTTTCTTTAGAAAGAGGTAATTTGTTTTCTGTGGTCTTGGGCAAAGGGCAAATGACAATGCGGTCGTGGGCTGTGCAGGGCCCGGGACATGTCTGTCCCCTGGGCAGCGTGTTTGTGGAGGTGGGCGTGTGTGGGTGCCCGTGCCCAAGGGCCAGCAGCCAGCAGAGGCGCAGGGTGCCCGGCTTGATGCCTCCGGCTCGATGCAACGCCTTCTTTATCCCACTGGCCTTGTTAAAAGGCTCTTAGTTCATCAGCAGGGTGTGAAAACTTTATAGCTCAATAATTAGTCTTTATGTTTATATCTTTTGCCTAACAATTTGTTAGATTCAATGAACACTCTTTTCGATGTCTTAATGGTCCTGAAGATATCAGAAGCAGTTAAACAAAAACAAGCATTCGATAAAAAGGAAAAGAAGAAAGACAGTCCTGCAGAACCAATTTACTTACTATGAGTGAGTAGGAGACAGCGTCCACTTGAATCAACTGAGACTATCCAGCTCTCCAGATTCCTCTTGGATTTTGCAAATCATGTGTGGGAGCTTGGGGTGCATGCTTCTTCCCACTGTGTCTGTTTCCTTCTTCGTTAGCTCATGCCTTAAGCCTGGAGTTGCAGCATTCTGAAGGAATTGCCACAAAGCAATCAAATCAAAACTCCATGCGTGATCCTTAGGCTCAGGAGTTTCCTGCTGGCATTTAGCTAGGATTCCCTCTATGATGCATTAATTTAAATTCATCTGCAAGGCCCACTCTCAGTAGCAAAGGAATAGCTGAGAGATGGTTCCTCTGGCTGTGCTGGGCCCCAGGGAACCATTCACATTCTCTTTTCTTGGTTCCCTCTGCAGCCAGGGAAAGAGCCTTGCACAGCGATGCACAGCACACTGCCTGGCTCCACGGTCGCTTCTGGAGCGGCCCTGCTCTGGGCTGTGTGAGGACAGTCCCCGGGATGGCAGAGGCCACCTCCTCAGCACTGACCGAGGGGATGAGGGTTTCTCTGGGCAGAGCCTATCAGCTTGCAAGGAGAACCGAATCAGGCCTACTGCCCCCCCGCCCCCCACCCCCCAGAGATCTCTTTCCCACTGGAAACTAAGTCCCTTTGCCCCTTTTCATCCCAGCCGCACCCTTCTCAAGGTTAGAGTTGCTCCTGCAGCCTAAGTATTTCTAAGTTGGCTCAAAGTGGGCTGATAAATGCTCAAGGGATAGATAATATGTTCTCTGCTCACTGCCAGTTTTTGTCCCAACGTAACAATAAGCGCTGGTTATTATCTCCGTCTTAGTGTCAAGGAAGCGGCAACGAGAGAATCCGAATGCGAGGTCATGATCCAACACTTGGCACCAGGCGGGGCTGGGACCTGAGCCTGGGCTGAGAGCTAAGCTGGGACTCCCTTGGCCACTGCACGCTGCTTCCCCGTCTGCCCGAAGGTCATGCTCCCCGATCCGGCAGTGTCTTGGGCCCTCAGCGGCATCCCTGAGGGATCCCCTCCCTGGTGAGGTCTTCCAAACCCCATGGCTCCTCATCAGACCACAACAGTTGCGGTCAAGCTGTGACTGGGTCAGCTCGACGCAAACAAGGCTGTTTCTGACACTGGTGATGTCAGCATATCCTAGGTTTATGTGATTATTACTGTTACTTCAGTCTTGATTTCCTCTTGCCAGACATGATGTCTAAACAGGAAAGACCAGCTTTCCTGTTGGACATCAGTGACTTTCAGAAGCAGTTCACTGGTGGAGCTCCTCTCCATCCTGCCTCCCTTCTTGTGGCTTTCAAAGATTCCTTTTCAGTCTTGAAGATGAGTGGGAAGAACCAATAATAGCCCCTGTGAATGGAAGGAAACCACAGTAGGCCAAGTAAGTGGACGCCACTGCAACCCAAGATGGGCTGTTCCAGAAACCTCTCCCTCCCATCTGCTGTATGGGGCTGTTTGGCATCACAGGGAGTAATGGCGGGGGCCCTGACCCCCAGCGCTCCTCACGACCAGAGGGCATTGGGGACGAGTGTCCTGCACCCCTCTGGCCTGTCAGTGCTTGTGCCTTGTGCAGTGTCTGCCAGTCACAGTTATGGACCGTGGGGCTGCCGTGGATTAGGCCTCTGGCCAGCAGTCACCTTGTGGGCCCCAGGGAATGTTAAGTTCCTTCCCCTTTATCTCCACACATGAATTGCTAATTCATTTTATTTCACTTACTGAGCAGATATTATGTAAAAAACACCACCCACGAAAGGATCTCTGTGAATATGTAAGTTCTTGTCCTAAGAAGGGTCTTGGCTGGGACGGAGAGGATGGCACCGATAAGCAATCAGCTGGACGCAAGGCCGGGGCACGGGGATGAGAAGTGGGATCAACGAATCTCGGGGTCTGAGGTGGCGCTGGACAGCAAGGTCCAGCCCCAGAGGGTCACCTCGCACCTCTGGAGGCGGGGTCCAGCTCCCACTCCAGGGGACCCTGTCTCCGGGCTGTGGGAAGGGTGCACATATATTTTCCTCTCTCCTGTGAGTGCTCTTGTTCCCCTGGCCCCCCCCCCGTCCTCTCTGCCCTCCTAGGCACACAGGGATGGGGGGCCGAGTCAGAGGGGCAGGGAAGGAAGAAGAGTCACTTTCCCCCCCCTCCCAGAGGTCGGAGACCCATCGTAGAAACATGAGGTAATGTCTGTCACCGCTCTGCTGAGGAGATGAGATACTTAATGATGTGACCATCTGACTCTCCCTCCTGGCCTTTTGGGTGTGTTTTCTCCCTCCCGAATGCCAACCTTGCAATAAAATTGTGATAAACAGGGAATGGATCGATATTTATGAGGCCTTCAGGAGACCTTGGAGCCAACCCATGACTGGCTCGGGACATCTCCCTGCCCCTGGCTGCCATCTCCATCCATCAAGGCCTAGGCTGTGGGAGCTGGGGAAGAGGCCTGGGGGTGGGAGCAAGGACCCCAACAGGCACGGGCCTGGCAAGCCAGCAGCAGAGGGCCGAGGCCTGAGCAGAAGAGAGCTGTGGGCTGGGCTGGCTCCCGCAGTCAAAACTAAGATTTGGACAATTCTGCAGGATCATTGGGGGGGGGGTCTGAAACGTCTGTGCACTGTGCCCCACCCCTCGGGGACCGGTCCAGCTGCTTTCTGTGGCCAGCATCCCCGGCACAGAAGTGGCAGTGCAGGTGTTTAAGGACGAGGTCTGCACGAGGATGGTGACTTCTGCCTTCTGCTGGTCAAGGAGGCCACGAAGCCCACCCTGAGTAGGGTAGATGGGGAAGGCTCTGCCCCTTGATGGAGGGAGATGAGTGTGCCCTGAGGGCCCAGGGAGAGCAGCTGTCAGAGGCATCCCCGGCGACAAGCCACACACCCAGGAGGCTGCCCGGTCCGTCTCAGGAGCATCTACGCAGAGTCAATTTAAGCCTGGGAGCTGGGAGCTCTCTTCTGAGGCTGCCAGCTTTTGAATTGTTTCAATCCACAAAATCTCAGACACTTAAAATCCTGCCTCCAGCCCAGGAGGTCTCCAGGGAATGTGTGGCAGGTGGCCTGGTCCACGCAGCTGCTAGTTCACTCTTGTAACTTCAAACACCCCCTTCCAGAAGGTGGTCTGTGAGATCCGGTCATCCTGTGGGAAGAGGAGGAGCCCTTCTGTGGGGCTTCAGATGTGGAATTTGAAACAGTGGGTGAAAGATCCAAAGGTAGATTTTATATCAGTTTAAGAATGAAGAATGAACCCCTCAATGACAGGGTAGGCTGGTTTACAAAAGGGGGCCCTCCTGTCCCAGGAAGTGTTCAAGCAGAATCTGGACCAGCCCTCCTGGGAGAATTAGAACACTCCCTGTGCTAACGGGAGATGAAGCCTCGAGAGTCCTTTTGCCTTTGATCGTCTTTCATTCAAACTGTTCAGTTACATTTTGGGGACAGTCACGTTTTGCCAAGCTGGCAATTCTCATCTGGGGGGATAATCCTTAGTGGCTGTTGAGAAACAGGGACGGGGGGTTTAACCTTCCTTACCTCGGCACCCCGTCAGTGACAGCCAGCATCTGTATGTGCGTGGGGGTGTGTGTGGATGTGGGGTTATGTACGTGCTGTGTGTGCCTGCGGTTTGTGTGTGCGCATGGTGAGAGTCACGTGTGTACATGTGTGGTGTGTGTAGTGAGTGTGGGGCGTATGTATTTTGGGTGTTGTGGCTCCCCTTGATTATGGAGGAATCACAGAAGGAATGTAGGTGGAAGAAATGTGCTGTTTTCCCAGCCAGAAGTCTCCGTCTGTGAAAAAAATTGTTTGTTTATTGTTTATTTTTATTTGTTTTTGTGCACTTGAGACAGAGGTTTTCTTTCCTGAGGCCCATGTGCCTGTGGATATGTGTTGGTCCGGTTTCTAGAGACCAAATCTGCCAAAGGGAGGGAGTTGCCAGCTCTAGGACAGATGGTGGGTGGGTCAGGCCAGCTGGGTGCTGGTCTGGTGTGAATTCCAGCAACCAGGCTCCCAACTGTGTCACTTGTGACATCAAGTGACAGGGACACGCTAGATGCCTTTGAATTTACTGGCTTGGAAGTCTTCAGAAAGTTGTGAAGTGACCAGAAAGATGGGCAGGCCCTCAATTTAAGCTTTAGCCTCTTGGCTTCTTCCCAGAGAGGGCTGGGGCAGTCCTGGGATGAGGACAGTTTAGCGCAGTGGTCCTGCAGCGCCACCTGGGGGCAATGAGGAGAATGGTCACCAGCGGAGGAGACAGAGGCTCCAGCCTCAGCCTCCCCTCTTCGGTGGGCATCAGGGGGCCCCAGAGGAAATCCCACAGTTCCTTGGGAGACCCTGGAGATCTGCTACAAGTTTTTATCAGTAGACAAGAAAGAATCCTCCCTGAAATCTTGGGCTTCTGTTGGGGTTGCCTTGCTGGGAACCCCACAGTGACGAGAAAATACCCTCTCCCACTCCTCCTGTCCCCTCTTGCACTCCACCCTATGGCAGGTGGCCCGCCCCACTGGGCTGAGTGAGTGACCACACACCCATAAGGGTCACAGGCAACAGACAGAATCTAAAGGGACAGAGGCTGCCCAGCGGGCAACACAGCTGGCAGAAAAGTACCACAATGTTGCAGAAGGGGAGCTGCAGGTGAGGCAGCAGAGTGGCGCCAGGGGCTGTGAAAATATTCAGAATGAAGCCTGGGTCTGGGAGAAAGGAGACTTATAGAACCTGGAAGCTGCTGCCTGCGATCTCTGTGGAGCAAAGGGGGGATGAATATTGCAGTCAAGTTCAAGTCTGAATTCCGTAGTCCCACTCTCTTCTTATTCAGTCCCACTTGTCCCCTACCCCCACTATCTGATGTTCTCCTCACAGGCCCTCATCACCAACCCCTCAGATCCAGGATGCAGGACACCCGTGTTCTATCTCCAGGCCTGTGTGTGTGCTGTTTCCCCTTCCTTGGCATCTGCGATGCTCCCACTGGAGCAGGATGAATTGTAGCCTCCTGCATGATACTGGGGACTCCTGTGGGAGGGTGGTTTGGCCAGACAGCTATAGTATTGGAGGAAGCGCCACAGACTGTGGTGGGGGAAGGGCTTAAACAACAGAAGTTTATTGTCTTTGGCCAGAACCCGAAGAGATCTAGGTGTCTAAGGGTTGGTTCTTCTGAGGGCTGGGAGAGTGTGGGCAGGGTTGGTTCTTGTGAAGACCATGAGCGAGAATCTATTCCTGGCCGCTCTCCTTGGCTTGGAGACAGCCATTTTCTCATGTCTCCGCACATGGTGCTGTCCCTGTTTGCAGGCCTCTCTGCCCATCTCTGCTCTTTATAAGGACATCAAGCATATTGGATCAGGGTGCACCTTAATAATCTCATGTTAATTCGCTTGTCTTTCTGAAGACCCTACTCCAAATAAGGTCACACTTTGAGGAACCAGCCACTAGGATTTCAACGTGAGAAAGCTGTGAGACACAATTCAGTCACAAGATGCAACTCTGATCTGCTGTCCCATTTTGCTAAAGGGAATCTGACCGCTAAAGGGGATGGGATTCTGAAAGGGAGGATGTCTCGGAAGCTTGGAGAACAGTGAGGCGGAGATTTTGGGGGCACGTGGGTTGTCAGGATGGATGAGGCAGCTGCTGTAACAACAAACTCTTGGACCAAGATCAGAGCCAGGTGGTACAAACGGTTGGGGGAAAGGTTTTCTGTTTGGGGTGTGAGAAAAACTTCTTTTATCTCCTCAGGAAATCTTTACAAGGGTTACTTTATTTATCCCTAGATTAGAGTTAGATTTGTGTTGGGAAAGCGATGAGAGGACACCCAGGTTGGCCAAGGTTGGGGTAGCACTGCTGAGGGAGCCTAGGGGAGCCCCAACAAAACTAGCTCCTACTCACCCTTCGAGGGCTAATATGGTCCTTGACACCTGAGCGTGCTTCATTTACTTACTGAATGTAGTGACAGATGGCCTCTGCGGCTTCCGCCCCACCTCCCTGGCTGTTAGCCTCACCTCTCCAGCAGGGGCCGGCATGCAGCTCACAATGTCAGAACCTGGTGCAAACATGAGTCAGTTCTGTTTCTCTCTCAGTCCCACCTCAGGGTGCTTAAGGCACCCCCTGTACACAGCAGGCTCTCAACACATGCTTTTTGTAAGCTGTAGACCTCTGGAAGGCTGGGCCCATCTTCTGTGCCTTTATGAACATTAGTGCAGTGCTGGGTGCACACACCTAAGGCCTAAGAGGACGCTGCATTTCCTTGGTTTGGGACTGTCTTGCTACACGATCCTCTTCAGATTTCCTCCTTCTCAGAAATGCTGGCCATGAGCTGGAGGGCTTGGAAATTCCTCGAAGAGGCCTGTATTTAACAAGAACTAAGGAGGCTGCTCCTTCTCATCTCCTGCCCGACCTCAGGCAAGGAGAAGCTGAGGCATCTCGTACCCCAGGATCATTTAAATCAGGGCTGGTTTTTTTTTAAAGATTTATTTATTTATGCATACAAGCTGGGGTACAGGCCAGATATGTGGGGTGGTGAGAGGATTCACCAAAGACAGAGTGGGGAGCAGAACAGGCAGATTGACTGAAGTATAGGCAGAAGAGTTCTGCTGCACCATGTGGAAATCTCCCTGGCCAGGTTTCTAACTCGTGCTGCAGCAGCTGTGGACAGCTTCATGTGCTGCGCCTAACCCATTTTGCCACCAGGGAGGCCCCAAACTAGGGCTGTTCTTTAGACACCAAAGAAGTGAATTTTGCCTGACAGTCTCTGAAACTCTTGTCTTACATAATCAATTGTGTTTGAAAGGGATGATCATGGTTTCAGGGACAATGTGTTGGAGATGGATTATAACAGTTCTCAGAACAATGGGTTCACATCTCCCAGGCCTGGGCTCCAGGTTTGAGTCGCCCATGCAGGAGGATATAAGGCCGCCTGGACCCTGAGAGGTAAAAATCTGGAGCTGGAGCGGGGCCATGTTGTGAGCTGGAGCCAGAGGCCGTTGCAAAGACGGGAAGGGCAGTGGGAGAGATGGGGAGCGGGGAGTGGAATGGGCAGGAGGGTAGTCTTTGAGGCTGTTCCAGGAAGTCGAGTCTTGAGAGCTTCTGGGTGCCAGGACAGTGGGAGAGCCAGTGGGCCAATAACCATTAACAAGATTTTCATCTCTTGCTTCAGTAGTGTGTTGGCACTGCTGAGAGCTTGGCAATAGGGGCCCCCTAACTCTGGGGTGCAGTATTCAGACCAGGAGATGAGAAGTCCTGCTTCAGCCTGATGGGAGAGAGAACCAGCTCTTGGTACCATCACATCACTGGGAATATGATATGAAGTGTGTATTTTTACATGATACAGTGTATATGTCATGTGCTTTACACATTACTTTTTCATGTAACACAGGATGATAATAAAATGGAGCAAAATTTTTAGAGTACTTTACAGCTTACAAACTCTTCTGTATATGTATTAGTTGATTCTGATACTGGGAGTGAGGAACCCCCCCAACCCCCAGAGCCAATGGTTGTTCTTTAGATAAAGTAGGTCTCATCATCATCATCTCCATTTTACAGATTAAAAAACTGAGGCTCAAAGAAGTTAGGCTGCCTGAAGTACGTAGAACAGCAGAGGCAGAGCGTGGGTCTCTGGGAGCTGGGAGTGGGTCTGTGGAGTCTATGTCACGTGTTAGGTCTCACAACAGCCTGCAAGGAAAAACTAAGACTTGGGCTCTGAGCTGGGGTCCTCTGTTTCCAACCCCCACGGTCTATTTACTTCTGGCTTCCATAGGGAAAGTCCTCCAGTCCCACGGTTGGGGTGGGGCTAGATGTCTCTACAGATGAACCAGGTCAGTCTGACTTTTCTTGCCAGTTTGCTGGGTCATGGTTTTCCTTGAACAGAGGCAAGCCATTGTCAGTGGGAAGTCTGTTGTGTTTGGAATTTTAGGTGCCATTTGGAGGATAAAATCTGCTGGCCTCCTTACTCCTTTCAAGGGCTAGATTCAGCCTCCCAGTGCCTGGGATTTTACTATTTGTGCCTTCCAATGCAGGCTTAAAATACCCACATCAGTCCAGAAAAACTCTTGCAATTGTCTCCAGAGTCAGCTAAGATGTCTGCAGGAGCTTGGGTCTTTGAAGTTGGGCTTAGGAATTTGTCACTTTCCCATCGTGCTTCTGGGTGATAAATGTTGCTTTGCTTTCTGGTTCTTTCTTGCCTTTTTTTTTTCTTTCAGCCTTGTTTTTAATGAAAAGAAATGGCAGTTGACAACATCCCTGAAGTATTTTAGTGGGGCTCCTATAATGAGGCTTGCTGAAATTCTGGGTAAGCAATGTTTTCTCTATAGGCTCAGACATAGGATTTTAAACTTTTGTGATGTCTGTGGCCTTTTTTGCTTTGAGCCAGCTGGGTTTGCCTCTTCAAAGATGTCAGCCCCAGCCTTGCCAAGTTTTTAGTTTACAGCTCCACCGTTCAGTGAGTTGGGCAAGTGTAAAAATAGGTCAGTGTTTTTTCTTCTCTTTTAAAGAAGAAAGTATGTATGTGTGTTTTCCAACATCCCATCAATCAAAAAACAGTTGAAGCAATTTTAGCTCACTTTTTCCTCCAAAAGTTTCCCTCCCAGACTGACTCAGATTGTGGAACACTTCACGGAAAAACTATTTTCCATGAAAGTTAAGTGCAATTAACAAGGATGGGTCTGCTGGGAAAAAGAATTCCTCAGTGCTCACTGTAATGTCAGTTACGCTGCTGCCTCACACACAAAACATGTCACAGAGCCATGGCCTGGTCCCGCCAAGCCAGACGATTATGAGCAGTGAACATTTCTTTCCATTACGAATCTGCATTGCTCAATTTTCCCAGCTGAGACTTTGAATGTGCTGAAATTATACACACGTGCACACACGTGCACACACACACACTATATTCTCTGAAAACACTAATGAAGGAGGTTTCCCAAAAACACATAAACAAGGAGTCGGTTCAGCCAAGAATAAATTTGCCGTGTGCTGAAAGGGGAGGAGGTAGAAGTCCAGATGCAAAAGAGCCTAAATGTGCTGACACAGCGAAGCAGTGTGGGGAGACTGTGAGCGTCACCCTGTTTGTATCTGCCTTCTGTTTCTTTCAAGTTCAAAAGTGCCCTGGTGGCCTTGTCTATAAACGCCCATGGGCCTCTGCGTAGAGGTTGATGTGTTGTCTCCTCCTTTCCCTGTTCCCCTCGTCCACACTCATTTGCTTCCATATGTCCCCTGCAGGTTTCTGGGGGAGCCTCCCCGTTAGTGCCCATTTCTTACCTACCCCTTATCAGGGACCTCCTCTCTCTCCGGAGGCTCTCACCTCTGCCGTGCCACCCTGCACAGTTCATGCCTGCATCCCAGCTCGGGCCCATCACCCAGAGTCCCTCTGTCCTTCCTGTGACACGCATTCTTGTGTGCTCCCCACATATGCTGACCATGGAGGGGAAGCAGACAAAAGCAGCATCCCTGCTCTCAGGGAGTTCTCAGGTGTGTGGGGAACAGCCACGCTCCACAACGATCTTACGTAGGATGGTGGGTGACCCAGAAGAGCCTTCCGCCTTGGCGTCCACATGGGTTTGCTCCTGAAGACACAGAAAAACAGGGCCTGAGCAGGGAAAAAGAAACACGATTTCCAGCCTGTTGGATCAGTCCCGGGTTTCAGGAATAAAGCTGCCTTGTCATATTCTCCTGGACCACAGTGCCTGAGAGGACCCCAGGAAACTTAGTGAGCTCATTCCCTGGAATTGTATGTAAAATAAAAATGTTTAATCTCTTAAAAGTTCTACCTAAATGGAAGCTATTGAGACCATGGAGAAATAAAATATTTAATAACTAAGTAAGCAAATTAAAAGTTTCTCTGATCTTAAGGAAAATAAACTGGAGCAAAACCTGATAAACACCTTTCACCTGTATAGTCACCTTTGGAATAATGTTGGTTTTCTTTGTTGGTGGTTCAATTAAAAATTGACTAAGCCTCTGTCTTCTGCCAAGGATAGAGTTACCATTTCCATTTTCAGTAAATGATATCTATGTGTTATATAGACATTATGTATTCTATACATATATAATTTATATTTATATTAAAATATTTTTAATGAAATGCATATACAGAATTGAACATTAAATCACACCAAAGACTCAAGAAAGCTTGTAGTCCCCTGTCCCACCCCACCTCTAGGTCCTCAGACAATCACTTGTGTTTTCCCTTTGGTTGGGCTGATGTGAAGGAAACACATTTGACCAAACGCCAACTCCAATAAAACAAGGCATTTTGGGAAGTGTGTCCCATTAGCTCGAAATGAATTGTTTTGCAACATGTCTTCTATTCCTTTAACAAAAAAGAATCTTCAAATTTTTTTTTAACTGAAGAATAATACCATACAGAAAATGAAACAAGTTAATCAGTACAAATACAATGTGTTGAACACAAAGTACATACACCCATGTGATCATCATCTAGGTCAAGAAATGGAATATAGCCAGCATTCCAGAAGCCCTTCTCCATCTCCCTTCCTTCTCCCCAAAGGTAACCCTTATCCTCATTACCATTGATGAGTTTTGTCTTTTTGAAATTTCTAAAAATAGAACTGTTGGGGGAACAGTATGTCCTGAATGAACTCCACCCACTGATATAATGGATTCCACCCCAGCTCCATGCCCAAGAGATCCCAGGTGCTGTGGATAACAACTCTCATCATGCCATGAATCTTGACTTCTTAAAGGAAGGTTTGCTGGGAACTAAGGGTGGAGTTAGGCAGCCATGCGTGGTATAAAACTGAATACATGTGGGCTTGAAAGGGGGCTTGGTTTTGCCTGCCTTCAGCGTGCATCCAGGTTCTCACCTCAGGCAGTGTTACAAGTATTGACCAATTCATTCTCCCCTCACCCTCTCTCCTTCCTCTCTTCATTTCTCTTGTAAATAAATTTCTCATTAACCTTTTTTTTTTTAAAGATTTATTTATTTATGCATACAAGCTGGGGTACAGGCCAGAAGTGTGGGGTGGCGAGAGGGTTCACCAGAGACAGAGTGGGGAGCAGAACAGGCAGATCGCCTGAAATACACTGCTGAGGGGAGCAGCGGGCAAGGCAGGAGAGGTCTGCTGCGCCATGTGGGAATCTCCCTGGCTGGGGATAGAACCTGTGCTGCAGAGGCTCTGGATAGCTTCATAGTGCTGCGCTTAACCCGTTGCACCACCAGGGAGGCCCTCGTTAACCTTTCTATGTGTGCCTGCCCTGGGGTCTTGTTCTGAGGTTTTTTTTAGCACACAGATGAAGACTCACACCCAGGCATCCCGTTTCCCTTTGGGGTTGCCCTATAAGGAACCACTAAATATGTAACAGTTATACCTCCCTTCTTTGACTTAACGTTTCAGTGAGATTCACACATGTTGCATGTAGCTACCATTGGCAAATTGTCATCTCTGTTGTTTTCGGTTGCCACAGGTTTACAGTATTTTATGGTTGATGGACATGTGAGTTGTTTTCAATGTTGCTAACAAACACAGGCCTTCTGGAGGCACATGAACAAGGATTTCTGAGGTGTCTATACCTATGAGTAGAACTGTAGTGTCATAGGACACATGTGAATTCAACTTTAGTAGATAGTGGCAAACTGTCTTTTGAAGTATGCCAATTTACTTTTTCACCAATAACACGAGAATTTCAGCTGCTGTGTGTCCTTACCAATATTTGGTACTGTTGATGTGGGAAGAGTGGAGGATTCTTTGGATCCTTTTGAGAATGAATTCAAGTCACCTTAACCTGTACACAGCAAGTTTATTAAGAGACAATTGCATAGACCTAAGTGGGCAAAGGCTACATTTTTAAAAGGGATGTGTGGCCTTTTATATTGTTCTTGGTGGAATTTCTCACTTTGTGGTTAGTCTGATTTGCAGTAATGACTGTTAGTGCTCTCTTCCCCACTCGCTCAACCCCCAGTTCCTGGCTTTGTAAAATGTGCATGGCTGGCTTAATGACTATGTTAATCATCCCTGTCCCTGCCTGGCTAGTCGAGGAGGCAGGCAGACTGGGTGACAATCACCTTAAGGAGTTTGACTTTCCAGCAGGGTGTTCTCTCCAGCAATCAACTTACCGACCCCGAAGGGTCACAGGGAATTTTATTAGGCGTGTAAAACAAGTTTTCAAGTTTCTAGGAATACAGGTGGAGCCCGTTAATGGTTAATCACAAGGAGGGGGGTAGAAGGAGTGCAATTCAGCTGTTAGAGTTTCTTATTCCTAAATGATTTAGTTGAGGGGAGTTTCTGCTGCAAAATGGAGGGAATCCTACTACTGTTACTCATCTTAAATTTAATCATTTCTGGGTGTGCAGTGGTATGGGAATGTGATTTGAATTTGCATGTTCCCCATGACTAAGGAAGGTTGGCGATCTTTTCAGATTTGGTGGATATTGGATATCCTTTTTGTGTCTACTTTTGTGTTGTCCTTTTCTTATTTTATAGGCACTCTTTCATATTTTGGCTATGAATATTTAGCTATGTGTATTATTTTTACATGCTATGGTTTGCTCATTGATTTTTGTTTTTTGATGAGTAGAAGATCTTAATTTAAAGATATTCCTCTCTTGATTTCCTTCTTCTCTTGGATCTTCGTCCTCCTTACCATCTTGTAGTTCCCCAATGACTTTAAAATGATTTAAAAAATGGTTTCTCCAGGTGTTCACAATGGAAGAACAGGACAGAACTCTCTCAGGCAATCACCACTAAGTTGTCTAGTGTTCTCAAATTTCCATATTTCTAAATATCCACTCTGAATGCTGTTTCTTGATTTAACATTCTAGGCATTTTATAATGATTTTATATTGTGGTAGATGAGCATTTACCTAATGTAGACATGTACTTCCCATTCTATCATCTCAATAGCTAGTTCATCATTGCAAACGTTCAGTCACATTTACTTATATTAAGACTAAGATATTATTCGCTGCAGATTCATGTGGTTGACAAGAAATTTCAAAGTTGGTGGTATTTAGGGTGATGAGTGGGATTCTTTTTGAAGATTTTAGCAGCTCCAGGAGTATTCTAGATTTTCCAAAATAGCCTCCACTTCAAATACAGCAAGCTCTTGCCATTCTTAGATGGAATTTTCATACTCCTCCTTTTCAGAAGTGCTGTGTGGAGTTTATTATTTAACTGAGTCCTGACTTTGAACTGCTGATGACTAGAATGCAGCACCCACACCCCAAAATGGCACTGCCGGTCTTTTCTCTTGTTATCCATGCTGCAACTCTTGTCAAGTGGTACTTGGAAAAATGGCCTTGAAAAGAAAACCAACTGTTGGCCCTGGTGGAGAAGAAATGACAAATGAAAGAAATTTGAGAAAGTTAGCTAGAAATGTTTTGGAAAAAAACAGAGTGGCATTTTGATTTCAACAACAGCGGAGAGGTATGATGGACATGTCCCCCATAAACTCTATGGGCATGCCAAAAGTTGCTTTGTAAGTGTGTTTCATTAGGAAAATTCCTGCTATTTTTTAAAGCAAGAGCTAAGAAAGGCTGTGGGATTGACTCCTTTCATCTGTCAGGAGTTACTTATATTCCAATTTGTTGTTCCTATCTATGCACTTGCACTTGGCATTTTACAAGTGCAAGTTGGGTTTGGAAAACAGTCACAGTGATGGCTACGCCAAGCAGGGAGGTACTGGGTATAGCATCTCTCCCACCCCCAGGCAGGACCAGGGAATTCCTTTCCTTAGAAATCCTGCTCTTCAAGGAGGTTCTGATGGGAGACTTTGCCAGTGTCCCATGCTCCTGCACGCTGGGGAGAAGGCAGGGACCCGGCAGGTGGGCAGGAGGGCAACACTGAAACAGAGTGGCTTTCTACAGCCTGTGGAGCTGTGGTTATAAAGGTTACGGATACGTTGATGCTGTTTTGTTTTACTGTATATCTTAGCATGATGCTGAAGAGAAACTTCTTCACCCTGTTTTCCTTCCCTACCCACCTCCTATTCTAGCTCACTGTCCAGGCCATGCTCTGTCATTTGAAATGAAGCCCAGTGGGTTTTCCTACCCTTCAGCCTCTACTCAGCACTGTGTGGGGGCCCCTCCTGCAGCCCTCCAGCTTCCCTGTAGGGGCATCCACAGCAGCAGGCATTGGCACAGAGAGGCGGGCTCCACAAGCGCTTCGTCTACTCAGCAGCAGTTTATAAAGCACACCTGTGGTACCAGGCTTAGGACCCAACGGTGAACAAGACAGGTCTTTGCCAGCAGGACTCACAGTCTAGGCCTCTGCTTATCCACGCACACACTGGCACAACACAACGTCACATACCAGGGACAGAAATCTGTATGATTACCAGGGAAGGGCGGTTGTGTTGGGGAGTTTGCCAGGCAGATGGAGGTGGGACGGGGAGAAGGAATTGGAGGGGGAGGCAGAAGCATGGACATGTGTGGGTGGGAAACTGTCATGATTCCCAAACCATATGTGATCTATTATAACCAGTGAGGGTACCCCAGGGAGCTTACAGTCCAGAGGGGTGGGCAGCCAGATGGGCTCACAACTTTCAGAGGGGCAGGAAGTCATAAGTCCTTATTTAAAAAAATGGTAAGAGTTCACACAAAGGGGTTTTGGCTTGAGGGTATCTCAGAAGGCTTGGAGGTTAGGCTTGGAAAAACATGGGGTGGAGGTGAATGTGCAGAGATGGGAGAAGATTCCAGAAAGAAAGGGTAGAATGTGTGTTTGTGTGTGTGTGTGGTATGCACATGTGCTGTGCTAAGAACAATGCCAATGTTCTCACAGGCAGGCAATATTACAGAATAAAGAACAATGGGTGCAAGCAAGCTCAGTCTCATGGATCAGAGAGGGCCCAAGAAGCTGGGCTAAGAACAGCATGTGTGTATATGAGGTGTGTGTACTACTGTGCACTAGTGTGTGTGAGGGGTGTGTGTGTGTGTTGGAGGAGCTAGAATTTGAGACCTGGCAAGTGGAGGAAGTGACATCCTGAAGTATTTCAGCCCAGGCCGAGGTGTATTTGGGGGAGGCCAAATGTGAAACCACGGGGTAATTTTGGCATAGCTTCCTTGTTTGAAATTTTCTTATACTTTTACAGAAAACATTTTCCTATTAAGATAAAAACAAAAAATGAAAATAGAATGCAAAATACATGTAGTTTTATTTTTAAGACCAAAAAATACAACTTCAAATAAATTTCAACAGCTCCCAGAAGGCCCCTTGGCCCGTGTTCCCTCTGGTGGCCACTGGGGCAACTGAGGAAAAGAACTGAAAAACTCTGAGATCCTTAGTCAATTTAATTTTCACAGCGACTGTTTGAGGTAGAGATCATCGTGCCCCCAGAGAAGACTAAGGCCCAGTGAAGGTGTGTAAGAGGCTTTAAGTCACACAGCTAAAAAGCAGCAGGATTAGAACTGAAACTAGGATCTGTATCCCAGCTTTTCCCACAATAGCCTGAGTGGCTGACACATGAGGAATGAAAGGAGATAAAGCTGAAATACGTTGGTGCTAAGTCACAGAGGCTCTTGAACGCCAGTGTGAAATAACAATTCTGTGCATGAAACAACACCAGTGGCCCAGCAGGATGAGACCTGGTGGAGCTGACGGGAGAGCAAAAGAGCTGCACGGCCAGAAGAGACCTAGTTATTCTGATCCCGGCTCCTTTGGGGCCACGTCTTGTCCTTGGGACCGAGCCCTGCACCCAGTGATTGTCCCATGGTGGAAGTAGGAAACATGCCTCTCTTTCTGTTCACTTTCTTGGTGTTACTCTACTGAGCACAGAGCTCAGAATCTTTGGCCAGCCCCTTCTCAAACTGAAGAGGGTCGGCCATGTGTAACTGCTCCAAGGTGCCCTTCCCAGGACGGGGATCAATGAACAGGAGTCAGTGCAACAGGAGAGAACAGTATTATTTGGGCTGAAAGGAAATCAATGGAGAGTGGGAACCTCTGCAGAAACTTGCAATTTTCTAGATCTATTCCTTAGCATTTGGCGGTCAGTGACAAAAAATATTGTGTTACTATGAAAAATCAAGAGATTTATCTTGTTTTCATCAAGAATAAAACTCTGGGAAAAACCCAAAATGGTAACTTAGAGCAAGTCCAAAGTGAAGAGTTATTTATGTACGGTGTGAGGGAAGCTGAAATCTGTTCCTCTGACTAGGAGATGGTGGCGACAGTTTGCAAGGGAACGCTGTTGTCTTTCTTCCTTCCCTTTTCTTTCCTCAGTATGTGTTGAGAGAGTTTACTGAGAAACCAGTCAACATCCTGGAGATCCTCAGGCCACCTCAAGTACTGCTGCTTCTGTACAAACCCTCGGATGGACGGATGCTTCATCAGCTGGTACTGGGACAGCGACCCAACTACCACCACGATGAGGGCGCTGCTCAGGTCCAACACACACCTGCTCTGGGCATACGTGAAGGCTTCAAGGCACCACCCGTCGCGAAGGAAGTGCCTGCTCACAATACAGATGACCTTTCTGCTGTGCCACACGGCATCCTGGATGTTGGCGATGTGGTTCTCTCCTGGCACAAAGTCTCTTTCTTCAAAGCACAGGTGAAATCTGTTGTGGTCATCGTACTGAGCATCCAGGCGTTTTAGCAAAGCATTCTGCACCCATTCAAAGTCTTTGCCACTGAAGCACAGATAGGCATCGTACTGGTATGTGTCAGGTGCTCTCCCCTTGGTCTGTCCCTTGAGCACCAGTCTCTGGGCTGTCTTATAGCAGATGAAACAGAACCCCCGGCACTTCGTGGCTGTAAGGGTGGCCGTGATGAACACTGTCACTGTGGCAGTGAGGAAGAAGAAGAGGGAAAATTTTAGGGAATTGAAGAATTTCTCTTCATCACAGTCTTCCGTGGAAACATCATAGAGGGATACCCCAGAGAACAAGCGGGGGTATGCGCAGTATAGGTCTTCAGGAGACCCCAATAGAGTGACATTGGTTTCATTGAGCCAACTGATAAAAGTGCTGAGTTCACACTCACAGATGAACTTGTTATGAGTTATGTCCAGGACACGAAGTGACGCAAATAAGTCAGGGTCAGGAGATAGGAGTTGGTTTCTTGATATGTCAAGGACCTCTAACTTGGTGGGTAAGTCACCAGGAGAAAGAACCGTCAGCCTGTTGGAGTGGAGGCTGAGTCCCCTTAATGCAGTCATGTGGCTAAATATTCCTGGTGGAAGGAAATTCAGGTAGTTGCTATTCAAATACAGGACTTGGAGACGGGAAAGTCCCTTAAAAATATCCCAACAGAACCCAGTTTCCCAGGCAAGTTGCAACATATTTTCTCCAAGATAAAGCTGTTCCAAGGTGAGAGTCTCTGAAGCGGCAAGTTGTTGGTGACAAGAGGAAAAGCGGTTCTGATTTAAAATGAGAATCTGGAGGCCAGGCACCCGGAGAAGAACATAGAGATCTTCCAGACTTTCTAGCTTGTTCTCTGATAACTGGATGAAGTTGGCTGTAAATGTGACGGTTGTCCAAGTCACCAGCTTATTGCCACCCAGGTAGATAGTAGATATGCTTGGGAGAAAATCAGTCTTTTTAAGCGCATTATCCCGGAGATCCAAGGTGCTTAATTTTCTCAGGAATCTGAATGTTTGGCCTTGGATGATCCCAATGTGATTCTTTTGCAGATCAAGATAGGCTACTTCAGGTAGTCCATAGAAATCAGAATTATAAAGTTCCCCCAGAAGGTTGTATGACATATTGAGAACTTGGAGGCTGTTGAGTCCATAAAAAGCTTCTTCCGTAATCTTGTTTATCTTGTTGTGGGCAAGGTTCAAAACCTTCAACTTTTTGAGGGCCTCAAAGACTCGGGAGTTCAGGGAGAAGATAAACCCATGTGAAAGGTCCAGGCATATCACCGAGCTTCTGGCCAGGCCAGCAAATGTGTTCTGGTCAGGATCTTTGATGTTTTGGAAGCCAAACCCAGAACCCATGATGTGGTGGGTAAGAACCAAAGAGGACACCTGGCTTCCGCTGATGGCATTGCTAAAGTTTCCTGTGGTGCATATGGTCCAGCCATTGCCGGAAACATCTAGGGTTTCCAGGCTCATGTTTCTGAATGGGTTCATACATTTCCCCCAATCCACCAAGTCTCTGTAGAGGCCATTAAAAGCCAGATTGAAAACAGAGAGTGTTTTCCCTTGAAGAGGCCTGAGCTCATCCTCACACACGGTGGGTATGTTATTGACAGAAAAATCAAGGGACTTCAAGGAATTCAATTCCCAGAAGGAAGGATGAAGGTAAAGGCTATGAATCTGATTCTTGGATAGGTCCAGGCGCATCAGAGACTCCAGATTTCTGAAATAACCACCTCTTAACACAGCATCGGAGAGACCACAGCCAAATAACCTCAGTTCAAACAGATGGGGCAGTCCCTGAAAAGCATCTGGATGTAAGAAGTCTATCTGGCTCCTGCCCAGGTCTAATATTTTAAGGTTGGGCAGGTTTCTGAAGGCTTCTTTGCCAATAGTAAAGGGGGTAAACTGACTCCCAAGTTCCAGCAGTAGCAGTTGTTCCAGGAAGGGGAATGAGGTGGCTGTGACTGCCTTGATATAGTTGAAGCTTAGGAGGAGGTTCTCAGTGGTGTTAAGGACCTGCGGGACCTGGGTGAGGTTGCAGTAACGATACAAGGCGATCGGGCCATCAGAGGAGCAGGGAGAAAGTCCAAGTCCAAGGCTGGCCATGAGCACCACTCCTAAGAGAAGGTCAAGGTGATCTCTCATGCTCCTAGGGAGAGGAAGGGAGAATGAAAACACTGGCATCTAAGCGCAAGGTACCCCTTAGAACTTGGGGGACTCTTCTAGGACCTGTCTGTTCCCTTGGGCCCTTTGCTCCTCTGGCTGGAGTGATGTGGCTGCAGGCCGAGAGGGCCGTGTAGACAGAGCTGTTCTCTCTCTTTTGATCACTTACGATATATTTTCTTCAGAGGAGGCACCATTCTAAACATTTTAGAAATGTTGCATTTATAACATTCATTTGTAATTACTCTGTCCATTCATTAGTTCATGCATGTAACTATTCAGGATTTGCTGAGGGAAGTTGGGAAAAACAGAAGAAAGGGACACATTTTTTGCTTTGCCCCAGGAAGGGACCCCATTCCCACCACACAGAAGCCTCAGCTACAGTGGGATATAAACCCATAGACTTTTCTCCCCTCTAACCTGTCAAGGTAACTAGTCCATCTCCATCCACTCATCTTTACCCCACATACAGTGCATCTCAGAAAAACTGGACACTTTACATCATTTTCCACAAAGAGTCAGATTTGCTTGGTTTAATTAAAATACATTTAACACCCAAGCCGATTCCATTCTGAACGACCACCATTTCTTGACTGGGTTAGATTGGAGACCCTTCCCTGGTCTCTAGTATTTCTGGTCCCACTCTCAATTCTCTAAACAGCGGAGTGTTCGTTGGAAAATGTGATTCAGGTGATATGGCTCCTCTCTGCACATAACCTGGCCTCCCTTCCCGCTGCTCCTGGAATAAAATTCTGCAAGGACTTACATGATTGGCTCTTGCCTGTCTTTAAAACATTTTCCTTTTCTATAACTTATTCAACAAATATTTGCATTTTATACCCAGGTACTGACACCCAAGTGGTTCTCTGGCCATGCTTTGAGAAACATGTCTCAGAAACACCACGATTCTCTTGGAGGAAGAAGGCTGGTAAGAAAATTCAGAGGCTGTTGTGTATTGGGTTTTTAGTACTAAGGCTGTGTTGACTTGTATCTTTGGGGTGATGGGAATGGCACAATCAATATAGGCCTCAACACTCCTGCCAAGCCTGTTAATTAAGATAATGAGCCCAGAGGGAGAAGGGCTAGTATCCCTTTCATTTGAGTTGAATTCACTCTGCTTTAATCCCAGCCATTAGCAGAGCAGATTCCATTTTTTTTATTTAATTGCCTGGACAGAGTCAGTCAGCTAAGCTTAGGGGAGTTAGGGACCTGGTGTCCCCACCACAGGAAATGGCCCGTGCTTCAGGGGACCTTAGCTTCCTGGCACGACAGTGAGCCTGCCAATCCCTCTGGATGGGGCCATGGCTGTGTCTGTGTTGATTTAACATTTGATCCTTAAATAGTACTAAATGTGGGCTCCTTGGCAGGTCCATTCTAGCCGTCTAGAGAAAGTCTCCTGGTGGGTGGGGCCACACCTGGCAGGGGGGGTGAGGCTGGGCATGGAGGACTCTCTGTCTGAGAAAATATTTAATTCATTTTCAAATGGGTGCTTGGGTTTCTGCAAACTTCACTTAGCATAAACATCCAAGGCTGGGTCCAAATGTGGGTGTTGAAGTCAGCCTTGGATAAAGGGTCAAGGCCGGGACCAGAGACAGGTGAGCCTCGCCGGGCAGGTGCCTCCTCCAGGTGCAGAATGCAGCATGCCCAGCAGCAAGCCAGCAGATGAGCTCTATGGCGTGCAGACCATCGCTCGGGCCACGGTCCTTCCTGACAATCTGCCTATGACAACACTTCCCATAAAAGGCACAGAGGACTGTATGCCAGGACCCTCAGAGCCTACTCCCCGGACACAATTCTAGCTTCTTCCATAAGCTGTCATGACGTCAAGGTTTTTCCAGAGTGACTTACTTGTCGTTCATTGCTGCCTCCTCTGGAGATCCGCAGCTCCTGGAGGAACTCTTCCCAGGCTGAGGTTCCTGCTAGGTGCTGGTCACTGTGCAGAGTCCCTGCCCACAGGGGCGAGGATGCTAGAGCAGAGCTGCCCTAGGTGTGGGCCCGCACAGAAAGCATCAGCATCATCTGTGAGCAGATTCTCGGGCCCCACCCAGCCAGACTGATACCGTGGGGCAGGGACACACCTGATCACACGATCAAGTCCCCACATGATGCTGGTCACTCACACCGGGCTAGTCTGGAGGGAGGACAAGGAGGACAAAAATATATTCCAATGAGCACAACACCATGCAGTAGGCTACCTCTGCCTATGCACTCCTCTCCACGCGACTCCAGCCCCCTCCCTTCTCTCCCCTCCCCCCCAGTCTTTTGTAGAACTGTTGCTACCTCCATTGTACAGATGAGGACGCTAGGGTGCAGGGAAGGTAAGGACCGTGTTACAGATGCACAGCTCCGCTACTGTGTGCCCCCACCAACCCTAGTGCCTCTGCTGTGGCCACACAAGTGGGTCAGGACGGGGCTGCCGCGTAGCCCAGTACTTGGCCATCATCTTGTGGCCACTTCCCCCCAGTCACAACGGGCATCGGTCCTGGCTCCCAGGGGAGGGTTGGCCTCTCGGCTCTTCTCCCTCGTCAGCTCCCACGTGAAGGCCCACCTTACCCCAGAGTCTCTCATTCCGAAGACGTGGGCTCTCTCAAATGTTGTCTCCTCCTGTTTCTCACAACCGTCCCCTTCCGGTTCTCTCACGCCCTTATTTCCACTATGTTGAGTCTCTGATGGCCTCAGGAGTCCCCCGGAACCTGCCCTGCCCTTTAAATACATCTGCTATATAATACACTCAGCGCCCCTTTCCCCCACCCCAATTCTTCTCATCTGAGAGGTGAAGCAATAGGTAACTACCTGTTCAAAGAGGACTCCTTTGAGGCTTCTGCAAAGGTGGAGTTAGGGTGGTCATTTCCTGGAGCTAAGGAAAGAGCTTGGCTGTAATTTCTCTAGTTCCAGGACAGGTGCGTCTCCTGCACACCAGCAGGGGGCGCACAAAGGGCAGAGCTCGAGGGGCAGAACCACAGTAAGGCGCTGCTGGAGAGGCTGAACTGGGGATGTGGGGACCCAGAGCTGCTCTAAGCTGAGCCCCACGGGTTGGTTCCTATTGCATGTTTACCTTTGGAGCGCACACAGGTGCTCCTGGCAGGAGGCCATTCCAAGGCAGAGGGAGCGGAGCTCACAACTGCATTTCAAAACAGGCCTGTGATTTCTTCCTGAGCATGCTCCTTAGAAGGAATTACCCACTCTTCATCCCAGACACCCTTTGAGGCTGACTCTGTTTTTCAGTGTACACAATTTTGACTTTTTTAATGAAATACCGAAATGACAACTAAGTTTGTAGCTGAATTTAAATCCCAGCTCCACAGTTTAGTAGATGTGTGACCTTGAGCTCAACCTGTGGGAGCATCAGTTTAATCATCTGTGGGGTAGAAACAATAGCTGTGACCCCCTCAATGGTGGCTTCTGAAGACACTCCATTGGCCAAACCAGAGAATCCCGTTGTAGATGCAAAATCCTCTAATATTTCTTGCTTGCTTAAGTAGACAGACCTCATTTTAACCAACTGCACCTCACCAGAAATATACCTCTTAGAAAACAATGAAGGGGAATAGTAAGAGGAGGAAATGGAATTTCTCAGTATACTGGGGTGATCAGGGTTTTCTCTTTTATGTAAAAACTTCCCTTATTTTCTTTAATATCTTCAGGTGGTGGTCCCCCTACCCCACAAAACAATGTCATCCAGAGGCATTGATATTCTAGGTTTAGGGTCGTCTTCTGTCTGCTTATTATTTACTCTTTAGCTCATAGTTCTAAAGCATCCGATTAAAAGAAATAATTTGATCTGAGTGACTATTAAATACTAACAACTAGCATGACACATTTTAAATCCCTGGGAAAGAAATAGCTTCCCTAGGAATTGAACATCTCTACCTATCTTCACATTCAGGCAGCATCAATAATCTCAATTAGAAAATTAACTCTGATGCTCTCGCAGTCTCCCTGGAGGTAACTTAGCTAAACCTGGCATGTTGACCGGCAAAGCAAATTACCAGAAAGATGGTCAAGTACAAGGTCAGGGGCCAGGCGGAGAGCTAGCAAGGCTGCAACTGCATCCCCTCAAAGTCAGAACTTGGACAATCTATCTGCTAAGAGCAGCAAAAAAAAAAATCATCTGGATTGTCATGTAAACTGGAAGTAGTTGGGGAGCAGGAAGCAGAGGGAAGAGAAACCATGACAAACCGTGATAAACTGTCAGACACGAAAATGGCAATGTGAAGAGGCGAGGCTATGAAATGCTGAGACCCGGCCTGGGAGGGATCCGGAGTCTGCTGGGCAGCAGGGCGTCAGGAGAAACTTCCTCAGACTCTGCAGCTGATGGAGACCCCCGGGTTCCAGGCAAGGAAAGGGAAGCGGGGGGCTCAAGTCTGGAGGAGGGGTCCTGGGGCTCCAGGGCTGTGAGGCTCAGAGGAAAGAGGATTTCACTGGCCGCACCCCAGGGCCTGTGAGCATGGCAGACAGGCGAGGGCTGGGACACCAGCCCCCCAGGAAGCACGTGTTCCTGTTATGTGCCCGGGATCCCCTCAGGGAGGTTCACTGAGTCTGGAATCTGCCCTGGGCAGGCTGCCAGAGACGCGGGCCTCCATTCTGAGTGTGGGCAGTCAGTGAGAAACATGGCTCCAGCTTGCTGCCGGCTGGCAGGCCAGGGTGCCTGGCATCTAGCCAAAGCCCTGGGCTGGGAGCGGGGAAACCTGGGTTTTCCCTTCCTTTGGCCATTATCTGGGAGTCCTTGACACCTTCAACTGTCCTTGTCCAGTTTCCGAATGGGCATCACGGCGAGTGTGAAGCATAAAATTATCATGGTCCTCTCTGAGGACCAGGACAGAGAGCACAGACCGAGGCACAGTCTTCACTGAAGTAGAACATTCACCCTTCCTTTTGGCAAGTTTGCGAGTCTGTTACAGAGGATCTTAAAAATCTTGAGTGGAATTTAATGTTATTAATGCACCAATAAAATGGATCAATAAGATGGATCTATGTATATCCTGGCCTTAAACAGCGACTTCCCCCTCTACCCATAAGCATATACCCTCAGAGAAGACTGCTTGTGTGGTGAGATGATACTCGGAGAGTAGAAAACTTTTTCCCCTCCTTGTGTGTCCACGTCTCCCCATCCACCGCCACCTCCACCACTTTCCTGCTATCACTGCCCCAGGCCACGTAGATGCAGGATTATACCCAGAAGTAACTTGCTGATTCTTCTGGCTGATTTCCCAGACAGGGCCTTCGGTCTGGCTTTTGCAGGAGGTACAGAGTGGAGAGGGTTAGTAGCGGAGAAACAGAAAGGCATAGGAGAACAGGAAGGGGAAAGGTTTGTGGGTCGCAGGAAGAGGACTCTGGCAAGACAGCAGAGAGTAGCAGGGAGACCGGGACAAGAATCAAAGTGTCTCTTGCCAGCCTGTGAGACAAAGTCTCCAAACATAATATTACGTTATCTGAAAAATAAGAAGAGGGGCTGTATTTCTTGCACACCTGAGCATGTTAGAGATCCATACTCATTATCTTTTCATTTTGCATGTTGGGAAAGATAATAAAGTTAGCCTTGGAACTATCTAGAAACAGTGATAACTCCAGCCATTAAGAGGCGGAATCTCAGATCACAGAAACTCAGGGCTGAAAGTGGCTTCCAATCTGGCCTCTATTGTGACTGTCTGAGTTCACATACTCAGTTTCCTTGTTTATAAAATCGAGTGGTTATGCTGTTAGTGCCTGGACTCTGAAGTAGTGTCATCAGTTCTCAGCACAGTAAGAACTTGCTTCTCCTTTAGTGCAGTGGGGTAAGCCTGTGGCCCCTGAGGCCAGACAGGCCCAGTTTGAAGCCTGACTCACTCCTCACTTTTGTCATCTGAAAAAATGAGGATAATCACCACACCCACCTCATAAATACTCAGAATAGAGTGTGGCTCAGGGTAAATGCTATTTATGTATTTGCTAGTATGATGGGAGTTTTCATCTGTGCACAGTAAGTGAGAAAATGTCCGGCTAGTGCCACTGAAAAGGGGAGTGAGGGGCATTTGCAGTAAGCTGGCTGGAGCCAGGGAAGTGCGATGGATCGTGTCAGCATCGCAAGATCCTATCTTTGACTGAGAAATACCATGACTGGAAATTACCCAAAATGATCATCCTATGGCCATTTACAGGGGAGGGGGGGCTTAAGTGAAATGCAATCAAAGTGAAGAGGGGCATTTATCAATATTCCTTAGTTAAAACCGATTCCTCCCCTCCTGCACTCAAGCACTGTCAGATTTCCTTTATTATAAAACAAACCACAAGATCTCCCTTCTTGCTGAGAGAAAACCTCTCCTTCCTTTCAAGGCCAAATTCCTCAGACATGGGGTCTAAAGACTCCAACCAGTGTCTCCACTCCCCATTAACTGGCTCTGATGACCCCACGGACTCTGGCTTGCCAAGGGGAGCCCCCTTCTTGAAGTTCAGCTCCTGTCCATCTACTCTTGTCTGACCTTCCCCCTTCTCTTTTGTAACAGGACAGTTTTGACAACCTGTGGCCAGAGAATGCGTGGGCGGTGCTGTGGCGCGTGGAGGGAACCTGGACCAGCCAGAGGGGACCTGGACACCCAGGTAAGACACTGACTCTAAGGATCAGGAGGGGTAAGCCAGGGAGAGGCTGGGTGCTCCGGCAGAGGCTGCCAAACAGCAGGGTGTTGGAGCCCAGGCCTGGGACCCCACTGATGCTGCAGCGGCCAGGCCGGTTGCAGTGTGAGTTCAGGGTGGGAGCTGGTAAAAGCGGAAGCTGGAGAGGATACTCTTGGGGGGGGGGTGTCAAGAAGCCCCTTGCATTCCGCTCTGGAGGTAGCGGGGGCTGCTAAGGGTTTGAGAACTGCTGGTACATGAAACTCCAAGACCTCTGGAAATTGGTGCCACCAAATTTATCCAAGCTCAAATTCCCAGCAGTGACACTTAAACAGGCCTTCTGTTCCAAGGAGGTGAGGTATTCACTGTGCCCTACACATGGGTGAATTTACACAAGAATCATTTCCTAAAGGCGTACTATGTGCCAGACACCAACTCTGGCTCAGGAGGTGGCTAGGTAAGGGAGGCACACCACGCCTCAGTGAGTGGGGCCAAGACCCCCTTGAGGCAAACGGACTGGGGGGGGGGTGTCATGAATGGAGACATGACAGGCAAAGGAGGAGCTCTCCAAAGATGGGGTGAGGCGGGGGCAGGGACAGCCTGGGGAGACTTTACTGGCAGAGGTGCATTTGAGATGCTTCTTTCAAACAATAGGGGACTCCTCAATAGAACACTCTAGGCCCTGGAGAGCAGCCATAAAGAGGGCGAGGCATTCGAAAGAATATGAAAAACAGACACTAAATTGGGCGATTTTAAAATAGGGTTAGAGTTGTGGTGATGGGAAAGCTGCTTTTGTTTGTTTGCCCGCGGGCCAAGCAGCAATTGTGTCACGAACTGAACCTCGGGTGCTTTGAGAGCCCAGCAGGAGAACATCTTGATCATAAAAACTTATGAGGACAGACTTCCTGCCAACAGATAGACTCAGGATAGACCAATTATGTGTAGCTAAGACTAGTTGAAGCTGATTAACAATGAATTAATTAAAATTAAAATAATCAATTGATAAACCCTTTTCTTTAACCGCTTGGTTCATCTTCCTCCTTTACTCTCATTAAAACCCCCAACCTTGACTCCTTTTGCAGGCACTGAAAGTGCATACCCTGAATTGCAATTCTTAATTCCAAATGCATGTTTGATTGCCTCTCATTTTGGTTTTTTAGTTTGAGGTTAATATGAACCTGATTGGAAGGCGAGTGTGACGGGAACATGGAGAGAGCGGCAGGGAATTTGGGCTGAGTCTGGTGGGTGGGAGTGTCTCTCCTTATTCTCAACTTCGCTCTCCTTGGGCTTCCTCCCCTCTCCCTGGCCTGGTCCTTGACCATCGTTTCTAAATCCAGCTGAAGACTAAAAAGTTCCCAGAAGTCCTCTCTGCTTTTGCCAGCTCACTCTGGCTCTCTTCCTTGAACTAGCAGATGACACCACAGAAGTTCACACTCAGTTTTTTCACAGGTGCTGGTTTTATATCCCCACCTAAACCTGGAAGCTTCTGAAGGGCAAGAAGAAATCCTCAAAGTTGAGTTGGTTCCACAGAGCTGAGCATACTGTAGGAAGTGGCCCTCCATGGGGTTGTAAAACCAGCACTGGAACCACCCAAGTTTGAGAGGGGTTGCATCTCCCTTCTGCATTCCATTCCATAAAACTAAGAGTGAAACAGACACATGTGGAATCCAAACCCATGTATTCCAGTTCTCTTGCTGAGTCTGTGAGCATACAGAGACAAATAAGTCTATTTTGATTTCAACACTCAGCAAAGTCAAAGTTCCTGATGCAGGGAAATCAACTGAAAAGTTTCTGTGATGCTGGACACAGCTTCCTTAGAAGTCTTTCCTCCTCAAACAAAAAAAAAAAAAAAACAAAAAAAAAAAACAACACAAACCCGGAACCCTGGCAGGATAGGCTTTGTATTCAGACAATAGATTCTAACAGATTCTCGCTTTACTCTGAACTATAATGCCCAAGGGAACAATTTCCTAACATCACTGAGGACGGACATCCCAGGGAGTTGATGTTCATGGGTGTGGCTGCACTGCCCATACTGATTGTTAAAATATACTAGTTTTGGTAACGAGTTTTGGCAGCTGGTTTCAACCTGGATGCCTTCTCTAAAACCCTTCTCTCCTCTCCCCTCCCCCATTCCTAAAACAGGGTTTAGCCAGGGTCCTGTCCTGGAGTCTCTTGAGTGCTGTGCCTGGCACACAGAGAAGTTCCTGGCCACTGTCCTCTTCTCACAAGAACAAAGATGAAGCAATTTAGGGGTTCTGGCAGCTCCTGAACAGGCTTATCAGAGGTCCATCCACTGAGTAAACACAGGGGGTGAGAAGTGGTCAAGCCACACCCTGGAGAGGTCCTGCTGCTCCCAGAAGCTCCAGTGGGGGAATCAGCGTTGCTCTCTTCCAGGCGCAGAGCAAGAGGACACACTGCACCAAATGTACTTGGGGTCCAAACATGGCAACATAGTTGGTCAGCAACAGAACCTAAGGGACACTGAGGTCCAGTTGCTTGCGGGATAGGTAGTTTCTTGCACTTGGTGATGCTGTAGCTAACTCATCTCGAGGAGAAAGCCCCCTGTGGGTTCCCACCCAACATGACCTCAGCAGCCTTTCAGGGGTTGCACTCCTCCCCGAGGGTTTCCCTGACACCCTTACCCCTTAGAAAACGTCATTCCAGTTGCGGTTTTTCCAAAAGCGCTGCCATTGCACTCTTACCCTCACTGACATTTTTTTTTTTTAACATAAAGGCCAATAACGTTTCTCTGGAGCTTTTGCCTATTCTACCTGGTGCTAAGATGGGGGCTCAAGGCCTTTGTTGAGGGGCTCAATAACTTCCTGGGATGTCCATGGCACTGCTAGAGGTAGCAGACTCCCTCTCCCCAGGAAGATAGTGAAGCCAACTGCCTCTTCTCAGTCGGGCACGAAAATGAAAAGGAGAAAATCTGACAAGACTGGTTCCAAGACAGGGGTGCAAGCAATTTTCTCACAGCGAGATTTCCTTGCGTCCTGCTGGCACGAGAAATACAGCCGGCCGGCCCTCCTACAGCCCTGCCAAGGAATTCTTCCGGTCAGTCCCACCTCCTGCGCACCTCCGCTCCCCGAACCCAAGGGGCTGAAAGCATGGAGGGCTGCTGGGTCGCCCTGCGGGGGCGGGGGAGAAGAGGGGAATTAGCCCAGGACACCCCCGTGGCGTGGCGGGAGGAGGCGCCCAACCGCCTCGGGCAGTCCAGTTCCCGCAACTTCTCCTGCAATCCCGTCTCGTCTCGGGAGGCCGGCCCCAGCTTGCCTTAGTCAGCCACAGGGCGCTTACCTGGCGGGGAAAAGGGGCCTCCCAGCACCGCCACCGCTAACTCTTGCTCCTGCAGCCACAGACACTGCCCTAAGTCTTACGACCCCGATGGCCACGCCTTTGGGAAGATCATGGCGGGGGTGGGGGGGGGGAGCGTCCAAGTAGGCCACGCCCTCTATGGCCACGCCTCTCAGCTCAGGTGACGTCTTTGTTCTCAGGTAAGTAGGGTAACCTCCTCCAACCTAGGGGCCCCTCCGACACTCCCCAGGGACGGGGCAAAGTGCCTGCTTGCTGACGGGAAGTATTGGTCACCCGTGGGGTTGGAGGGTGGAAGTCTAGTTTTTGGGGGTACCCTGGATCCAAGGAGGAGCAGATGGCTCTGAGGGCAGTGGATAGCGAGTGCTGGGGGAGGGGCAGAGCCCCAGTTCCGTGGACATCCAGGTCAGCATTGCCCCTCCCTCCCCTTCCCATCTTAGAGAGGAGGAAGCTGTGTCCAAGGCACAGCCAGAAGCTGGTGCTGGTTCCAGTGCGTGCTCCTTCAGCTAAGCCAGACCACAAGCTAAGGAGCGGGGCGGGGTGTTGAGTTCTGGAGGTCTCAAAGGAAGACAAATCTTTTGAGCAAACTTCTTTCTGCTCTGCCTTATTTTTTCTTTTCTTTTTTCTTTTTTTCCTCCACCTCCACTGCTGTTGGGATTTGCAGGAAAAGAGACAAGGCAAAAGAAATGGCTCCCCAGAGACCTTTGTAACTGTTATATGGCAGGGTGAGGGGCACCTCAGAACCCCCAAACCTGCCTGTTCTAAATAAGTTCTGCCATGTGCTGCACCAAGACAAAACATACTGGAGTGCGTAAGATCTTTAATGGAAAGGAACTGTAATACAATTAATGTGCAATACAGAAAAGGGGAAGAATTAAGTTTCCAAATCAAGCATCCAAAGTTACCCATTCACTCATGGGTAAATGCCCAGCCAAACGGGGTTGGCCCAAAGCAGGGCCTCTGAGGCCCAAAAGTTTGCTACAAGTCTAAGGCACCTACGCTGAGGACCCATAGGAAAGGGGCAGAAGGGGCCCAGTATGTCTGGGACAGAAGGAGCAAAATAAAAATCAAGGTAAAACCTGCCATTGCTAACCTCCCCGCGGGTCTCTCCCCCACATCTGTTTCAGCCAGTGCAGGACCAGGAAGCCAGCGCAGCTTCTTCTCATGTCTCTCTGCTCCCTGTGCCTCCTCCCGGGCTCCTTCTTGCTCTCCATCCTGCTTCCTTCCTTCTCCAGTCTCCTCTCCAACTTCTCCTCCTTGGTCAGCTCCACCTGGAACCTCCCCTTTTCCTGGGGATCACCCTGTTACAATCCCCCCTTTTAATTTTTTTTAAACATATTTTTTAAAGATTTATTTTTTATTTATACATACAAGCTGGGGTACAGGCCAGAGGTGTGGGGCGGCGAGAGGGTTCACCAGAGACAGAGCGGGGAGCAGAACAGGCAGATCAGAAATACACTGCTGCCCCCTTTTAATTTTTATTCTACCATATCTATGGTGGCAAAGATCTTAGGGTGCAGCCTTAGAAGACAGTCTTTTTCAGTGTTCCAGTGTGTGCAAGGGAAGCAACAATCAGTCATTGCATTGTCTAGTCATCAGCATTGTCCATGAATGTCCAGTATGACAAAAGTCCTCCAATTGGAAAATCATCCATCAGTCCAAGCCAATCAATATATATATATATATTTATATATTATTAAATATATATATAAATATATTTGTATATTATTAAATATATTTATATATATAAATATATATATATATGGAGACATTAGCCAAAACTAAACAGCAAATGGTGTATCAAAATTATGGTAAGAAAAAATTTAAAACTTGTTCAACTTATTTAAAATCAAGTTCTCTTCACCTTGATTCCAATTCTATCCAACAAAGGGTTAAAGAGAGGCAACTTTATCAGAAAAAGGTGGCTTTCTGGATGAAACCAAGTTCAGGACAGCTATGGCATTGGCTTGAGTAAAACTGGGAATGGGGGCACAGATGGTGCCATTGGATGAGCCCCTACCCCCAACAAATATGCCTCTGGGAGCTCAGGGTGTCATCCCAGAATGTCTGACACCCCCATTCCCTGGTCACTGAGCTTGGCAATCTGGCCCACCAAGGAGGAAATGATGTAAAACAAAGCCTGACACTCAATAGCAGCGTCAGGCTCTCCTTAGAGTCTGCTCCCCTCCTTCTCTTGGCTGGCAGTTTGAAGTGCAAGTGACAAATTGCCTGAGTAAGTGAAAGGGTGACATGCAGGTCTGAAAAAGCTCCTCACTCAGCCCCAAACACATTGTGTGTGTGTGTGTGTGTGTGTGTGTGTGTGTGTGTGTGTGTGTGTGTGTGTGAGAGAGAGAGAGAGAGAGAGAGAGAGAGAGAGAGAAAGAGAGAGAGAGAGACTGGCACTGTGCAGGTGAATGGACGCTAACACCCTGGCCTGTGCAGGGGTGCCGAGAGCAGGATCTAGAAGGGCGCCCAAGGAGTGCTGAGGACTGGGAGCCCCAGTGTGCAGCCGTGCTTGCTGGGGCAAGGCCAAGTTTCCTCTCTGCCAGTGGACACAAGCACGTGTTGGGAGAGCTTGCTGCGTGACAGACACTGTTTGCCCTTCTTTGTCCTGCGTCATAGGTGCATGTTGCAAGACTGTAACAGGGTGGTCCCCAGGAAAAGGGGAGATTCCAGTTTCCCTGCCCCACCCAAGGGAGGGTGGGGCTGAGCAGGAGAGATAAGAAGCAAAAAAAAAAAAAAAAGGGAGAAAAAGACAGAGAGAGAGAAGACGGGAGAAGGAGGGGAGCAGGATGGAGAACCACAGAGGCCCAAGGAGCAGAGAGACTGTGAAGAAGCCGCACTGGCCTGGCCTGGTTGAAACAGATGCAGGTGAGAGACCCGGGGGAGCTTAACAATGGCAACGTTGATCTGGATTTTGATTTTGCTCTTTTCCCCACAGACTTGTCTGGCTGTTTCTGACCCTTTTCTATGGGTCCCCACTGGAAGGGGCTTTAGACTCGTGGCAGGCTTTCGGGCCTTGCTTTGGACTAATCCCATTTGGGTGGACTTTTACCCGCGAGGTGATGGGTAACTTTGCGTGCTTTGTTTGGAAACCATATTCTCTGTCTTTTCTGTATTACACACTAAATGTGTTAAAGTTTCTTTCACTAAAGGTCTTACATGTTTTGTCTTGATGTGGCGGATGGCAGAACCTATTTAGAGCAGGCAGGTTTGGGGGTTCTGGGGTGCCCCTTTCCCTGCCCTGTAACAAGACCAGTGTGGACCTTGCATATGACAGGAGCAGGGTGCTATGGTTATGTAGGGGAGAGAGGAACATTCCAGGCCCTGTTACTGACTCTCAGGCACATCCAAAGCTCTCTCCCTGAGACAGCCCCAGACTTTGGATACTGGTTCCAGTCCCCTGGTTCCAGGGACTCATGTGAGACTTGGTAGGACTGTCGGGTCCTGTCCACTTGGCTCTGTCTTTCAACAAATGTGGTCATTGAGGGAGATGACAACTTTGGCCTGGGCAGCAGGACCGGCAAAGGGCCTTCCCATGTGCGGCCCTCTAAGTGAGCTTCCATTAGCTTTCTGCAGTGTGGCAGAGGAGGGACTGAGATCAAAGTCTTTTCTGATCTGGGCCAGAGGGGCTGTCACTTGTTTTTTGTCCTTTAACATCCAGAATAGCACACGCCTTCAGGGCACGACAAGATGCTCAATCAGAGACTTTAGAGATTCCTTGTTACTCCCCTGCTTAAGACCCAGCGCTTTTGAGAATGAAGTCCAGATTCTGAATCCTGGCCACTCTCCAGGTTCTGTCCCACCCCTGCCTTCTCCTTGCAGGATCCAGCCTTTCCCCTGCCTTCCACTCTTTTAGGGGCTCCATCCATGCTCCTCCTTCTGCCTGGAATGCCCCAAATTATGGAGACATGTCTTTGCAACCTTGCCCATCTCTTAGTTTCCCCTCAAAGAGGTTTCTTCTTCAAAGAGAAGTTCCCTAACCCCTTTCCTAAATCAGATTTCTCCTGAAATTTTGTCTCCTTGTATCTTGTTCTTTTTCTTCACAACTCTCACCTCTATTTGTGCTTTTGTATGAATGTGTTCACTGGGTCAGACTGTAGGCTTCATCAGGGGAGGAGCCACTTTAAATTCAGTATCCAACAAGAGTCTCCCAATAAGTATTTGCTGGTGAATGAATGAATGTTAGCAGTCTTCATTTTAAAGGACATCATTAGAATTCAATAAGCTTGTAAACACACGCATTAGTGACTATTCTTTATGAAAAGGCAACAACCAAACAAGACTCAAGGAAATGCAAATACCAAGGTTTATTAGTTACTTATTAAAACTAACCATGCATTCAACAACTATATATTAAGCTTCTACTTATACCTGTGATTCTTGACAGGAATATAAATCTGAGCAAGAGTCGCTTTCAGTATGAAGCACTCACAGCCTGTGGGGAAGGGGGACATGGAAACAAAATGCTTAGACGATAAGTCAGTCAGTGCTACAAGAACGTAAGTAGCTAATTCAGTCCAGAAACCCCTGTCTCCAGGACTTAATGATGTTCTAGCTGCAAGTAAACAGATATGCTAATTTATCAGCTGGACAGGACAGAGGGAGGGTGTTCCAGGCAAGGTCAAGGGGACAACTTGGAATGAGCTGAGGGAGAAAGTTGGTGGCTCACTGGGGAAATCACCGCTCTTTTGGTGGGTGCAAATTAAGTGCAGGTTGTGTGATGGGGAGGACACGGAGGCGTGCTCTGCTCAGGAGTTTAGGTGCTGCTGGCAGTGATATCACACATATATGTGTGCTGGAAGTGTGTAGAATGAGTGGGGTAAGGGCCGGGTAGTATGCAGGAAATAAGCCCAGTTAGGAGGCCACTGCTATTGCCCAGGCAATGACAGTAAGAGTGTAAATTAGAGCAGCGACATTCACTCGTTTCAGCCAATATTTTTTTTATGCTTTTATGAGCCAAGCACCATACTGGTGGCAGGATATAATATTAAGAGTCCATGTTTATTGGGTGCTTGCCATGTGCTCTGTTCTGAAGACTACATGTGCATAAACTGATTTCATTATTGCCGCAACTTTATGAATACCCAGGTACCATTATTACCTGAATTTTACAAGCTGGGAAGTTGAAGGAGAAGATGTTGTGTAGGTTACAGGTTATATAACACATTGCTAGTGGATGACAGAGACAGGATTTGAACTCAGGAAGGTACACTCCAGAATCCATGCTCTTAACCACTATCCTATATGCTATCATGCTAATAAACCAGGCAGACAAAGTCCCTGATCTTCCGTTCTGGCACTGGAGATGTAGGGAAGACATGCGGGGCAAGGTTTAGGTTATCAAAGTAGAAAAATGTGGTTCCTACAAAAGAGGAAAGGTGTTATGATAATTTCATGGGTAACTGGCTTTGTGATTGGTGGGCTATTGTGCCAGTCATGGAATTAAGAAATACAGGTGTGAGGGTGGAAGCATGGTAGAAGGTGGACTTGGAGGGAAAGATAGGTTGAATTTGGTTTGGAATAAATTGGTTTGGGGCTGTTTGTGGGAATGAAGGTGGAGTCGTTCCAAGAGCCATGGAAATGATGTGTCCAGCATGTAGGAGAGACTTTCATATGGAGACAGAGTTAGGAGGCACCAAGATGGAGGAGACTAGGAGTTCATAAAGGACAGGTCTGATAAATTTAACTACATTAAAATGAGACCTGTTCCCCAAAAGATATCATCAAAGCGTGAAAAGACAGGAAGCCCAAGTACAGATGTGTGGCAGCATGTAGCAACCTGAGAACAAGTACCCACATTATAGAAGGATAGTAAGAAAAGGCAATAGCAAACTGGACAGAAGATCCCCACGCTTCACGAAAGAAGAATTTCGCAATAACCAATAAATGAGTGACAAGGTGCCAGACCTCATTAGGACAGGAAGCCATTGGGGGGCTCAGGACTACCAGGAAGCCTGTCTAATCCCAGTTTTATAATAAACTTCAGAAGAGGCCTTGGGCCAATGTTCTAGGTTAGGAGAGGACATTGCTCCTTACTGCTCACACCTGCGAAGGTGAGTCAGCATTACCCCCTAGTTTAGTGCTGGATTTCTGTCTTTTTGGAAATGGTCCTATTGAAGCTGAATTGCTTCCTTCTTCCCTTCTCCCTACTCCTCTCCTCCCTCCTCCCTGCCCCTTTCCTTCACCTCCTTTCTCTTTTTGCCAAAGCAAAATCTTTTATTTCCAGGAAACACGTGGGTGCAGGGATCCCCTTTCCTTCCCTCATAGGCAGCCTGCCCCCGCCCCTGGATTCTAGGGACACCTGGCTGCTGCTTCCTGGCAGTCCTGCTTCTGCTCTCCCTACCCCGCTTCTCTCAGTTCTAGTTGAGACGGAATCCCCTTTACCTTGTTAGTTAAATTCCCAGAAGTTAGAGTGGCATGGGCCCACCCCCGAGACCCACACCCCCCAAGAGCCACACTTACGTGTTGTGAAATCACAGCCACGGGCAGAACTGCAGGGCCACTAAGATGGCCAACTGGACTAGGCCTTTCCAGGCTGCGAAGGGTATGTCAGAGGAGGCGTGTGCTGGCAGGAGTTCAGACGCTGCGGGCAAGGTTCTGCTGCCCAGCAACTCCAATAACAAGCAAATAAGATCCCTCTTCTCCTTCCTCTTCTGTTTATTCTATGAGCACGAATTATTTTCCTTTTCCTCCCTCTTTATCTCCTGTAAACTTGTTGGATTTTGCGTCAGAGACATGTCTGAAAATCTTGAGGAGGGCCTGGTGAGATTCTACATCACACATTTTTACCAGCTCTTGGGGAGCACCCCTAGATGACTCGCTGCAGGGCAAAGGCACAAGTGTGTAAGTCCCTGTGATCGGGGTGCAGTCCCGATCTGCGAGTGTGTGTGGAGAGGAGCCTCACTCCGGGTGAGCTGACATCAGACTCAGAAACCTGGGGTGCCTGGGGCTGGGGCCAGCCCACCCACTGGGACCAGAAGCTTCAAGCTTGTGCACATTTTCCTCCCTGTGCTGTCGGGGATCTGGGGTAGGGGCTGGCAGGGGTGGAAGTGAACCTCACGATCTCACATCACCCAGTCTAGATTTCTCAATAATCAAGTTGCAGAATATTCTTAGGTTCTGTTGTAATTTTGGTTCCTCAAAAACTGCTCTGTGATAAAAATGTTTTGGTTTTTAACCACTTGACCTTGAGGAAATCACTTGCCCCAGTTATGGCTGTCTCCTCCAGCAGCCTCTCCCTGCATTTCTGAGTCACTTCTGATCTTTTTATCACAGTTTTCATGTCAGACCCAGAAATATATTTGCATCTTCTCTCCTGTCAGCTCCTGGCCACACTCACATGCCTCCCTGTGGGGGGCCATGTCAAGGCCTTCTGGGGTGGCTACTCCCTCCCACCGACAGACACCAAGCTCTGTGCAATCTTCCTTTGAAATGTTTCTCATGGCCAGGTCTTTCTCCTGCTCTCACCATCTCTGCCCTAGCCGAGGCCCTCATGTCTTCATTCACTCATTTAATATTTATTGACTCTCTTCTCAGTAGTGGCTCCAGCTCAGCAAGCCCGCTAACTGCATTCGAAGTAAGATTCTCTTATATCGTGGCCAGTTGACCTTGAATAAATCTTTCAATCTCTCCAAACCTCAGTTTCTTATCTGTGAAATAGAAAGAATTTACCTTGTGAGGCTGTTGTCAGGATTAAAGTAATTCATGGCCTGTAAATCACTTAGCAGAAGGCTGGCGAGTCACAGGTGTCCAATACTCAGGTCATGCTGTTGCTAAGAGCCAGCTGCTGAGCCAGGCACCAGTCAGGAGTGACAGAGCCTGGCCGTGCACAGGGATGCAGACACGCTCACAGGCCAGTCAGTAACGTGCTACCGTTGTGGCAAGACATTGTAGGGGAGGGTGGGGCCACAGAGCCCTCTTCAAGGGAAGAACTGACGAAGCCTTTGACTACATTAGATGAAAACCTTCAGTTTTCATATATTTCTATTTCATCATAACTTAGTGAATGATATGCAGCTCAAAGACTGGGGTAATATACTCGCTCTGTGTATTGCTGACAAGAGCTTGGTATTCAGATATATAAATAATGCCTACAAACCTATAAAATAAAGACAGCACAATAGAAAAATGGGCAAAAAAGAGGAATGTACAGGCCCCAGGAGAGGAAGCCTCAATGGCGAATAAACTCATGAAAATGTGCTCAACCTCAGGAATAGCCAGAGAAGGGCAGTCAGAACACAGTGAGCCGCCATTTCATGCCGACTGGGAGAGAAACACAGCCTTCCTGCCCCTGATGTCTGCCTAGAGAAGGGAGAGTCCCTCTAGATATTTGTTACCCCTCATCTTATCCTTTCTCCTCCCATGGAGATGGAATGAGCTACTTGGCTGGGGGGCCCAGGGCCCATTTTTTTTTTTTTTTGGTACTTCAGGAATTGGGCTGAGTGCTCACACCATCTGCTGCACACACACACACACACACACACACACACATTCACACACACGTGCACACACACATGCATGCATGTACACACGATGGCTTCATGGCGGGGTGCTCCCACAGCCCCTATACTCACACTGGGTCAGGACCCCGTTGTACAGTTTATCCTTACCATCTGCCTTCAACTCAGTCCCTTCTCACCAGTATCTGATCCCAAAAGAGAACTTAAAACCCTCTCATTTGTTCCATTCATTGTCACACAGACAATACTGAAAAACATTACCCGAGGAAAATGAAAACTCAAATTGGACGCACCTCTGTGATTTCTCTTCGTGGTGGCAGAGTGTAGATCTTTCTTAAACCAGCAATATCTTGGTGAGACTTGGTTTGCCTGGGAGACCAATAATGGATCATGTGAGTCTCTAAGGTGCAAAATATTCAGCTTCTCAAGTGAGGGCTGAAGTGCTTCCCGTTCACACCCACGTGAGCTCAGGGTGTCATCTCAGGAGCTGCCTCCTAACCTGAGACCACCTCCCCCAAACTCACGCCCATGAACTTTTAATTTTTTCTGATAATTTCACACTAAGTTTAGAGCTCAGAGTTATGCATGGACAGGGTCCAATGCAGCAGTATTTATAATTCTGATTGTTTAATTTTTAAGAGATGTGAAGAGAAAGCCCTAATTGAATGTGGGAGCTAAGGGTGGAGGGAAGTAAGGGAAATATAGAATGAAGAAACATTTAGATAGGTAGGTCAGGAACCACAAAATAATGATCCTGAGCACAAAAGAAAGAGCTAAATTGAATAAATGGTATTGTGTATCTGTATGCCAAATAAAGTAAAACTTGACAAAAGCAAACAAAAATGGGAAATTGGCTAACTAAATCATGGCACATTACAGGAAAGGCTGCAGCAGCAGCATCTGCGTGATGAGCGCGTCACTGACACTTTGTAAACTTGAAATCTTTCTCTCTCTCCTTGCTGGCGAAGCTCGACCAACCAGTAGCTGAAAGAATGCCATCTATGAGCGGCAGAAATACTTATAAGACATTATTAAATGAAAAAAATCATGTTACATGCAGTTCTGTCAGGCACCACTGCACCCCGACCAGGCACTCCTGCACCCTGAATGCGGCTCGGCCCCTCCATAAAGGCTGCATTTGGCTTTTTGTTTGTGTTTTTCCAGTCTTCGCACCTCAAAAGTCCCCAAAAGAACAGATATGGTGAAAGGTGGGGTATACTGTGGGGTACACTGTGCCCTTCTTTTCAACCTTTTTCACATGCATAGTAAGATCCAATTTTATAAAAATAACAATGTGTCTGAAGCTATATGCCTGATAGACCTGGGTCCAAATCCAGAAAGTGTCGCTTCCCAGTTGAGACTTGGGGAAAGTCACTTCGCTTCCCTACTTCCTTCCCCAATGTCGTCATTTCTAAGACAGGGTTCAGAATGCCCACCTTGCGGTATTACGTGAGCATGAAAGTATTCGTATCATAAAAGTGCTTAGCAAAATAGTTGGCATTTAAATAAAAACTTTATTGAGGCATCATCTGCACATAATAAAATCCATTGGGCTCACAAATCACGCTACTGTAGCCCATCCTGCTACCTCCAGAGGTTAGATTAGATTTGCTTTTTGATAGTTTCACGCAAATGGAGTCTGAAGTGTGTGCTTCTTTCACGTGCCCTAATATCTTTGAGTCGCTGGCTCTGTTGCATGCATCATCAGCTTAATTCCTGACAGCTCCACCTGGCAACACTTCAAAGGGCTGTTAGCAGGAGAATGGTGTGAAGAATCAGCCAGAGAGGTCTGCACTTTGCCTCTGGCTCCCAGGAGGAGATCCCCTGAATGTCCTGTTCACAGACTCATCTTTGCCTGGGACCTGGTCACCCAAAGTGTGACGGTGTGATTTATGAAGGGTGTTTGGACACACCGTGTCTGTTCTGGAAGGGGCCGGAGACAAAAGACCAGCCCTGTGATCAACCCAGATGAAAACCCCAAAGAAAAGCTGGGGTGCTCCCTGGCTGGGCACTGCATGCATTTTGCTTCACATTAATGCCAGAGGGGTGACACCTCCCCGAGGACATAGAAATTGTGTGTTTGGAAGCCTCCCAGCTCCACCCTATGTGGCAGGACTTTTGGCTTATTCTAATTTGTTATAATAAAAATGTAACTCCTATTATAGCACTTTCCTGAGTCCTATAAATTGTTTTAGCAAATTATTGAAGCTGAGAGTGATTATGGAGACTGCCAAATTTATAGCTAGCTTGTCTAAAGTAAAGGTGTCCTTGGGGACCCCCAAACTTGTGACTGGTGTTTGGAGTGAAGGCAGTCTTTTGGGATTGTATCCTCAAACTTGGCAGTTTGGCAAACTCATTGCAAATGGTTAAACAAATTGGCACGCACAACAGAATAACATCCGTGGTTTAAGAAAAGGGACAAGCTACCAATGTGTGTGAGGAAAGATGAATCTGAAAGGCACTGTGCTGAGAGCAGGTGGCCTGCAATACAGTGATTCAGCAAGTGACCCAGGCGACATGTGACTAGGGAATCAGGGCTCTCGGCACCAGGAATGGTGGGGAGTCCCAGGAGAGTAGAATCACCATGGCCTGGAGCTAGGAGAGTTCCAGAGGGAAGTGAAACTTGGGCAGCGCCTGGAGGGTAGGGAAATATGGAGGCAGAAAGAGCGCTTTCCTCCTGGGTGGATAAAAGGTACCCAGAAGACAAGCCTGGCTCACCCTCTCTGGTCCCCAGTCCTGGCCAAGCCTCGGAGGCCCAGCCCAGCCGAAGCACAAGAACCAGCCTCTGCTGCAGGATCTCACTCGCGAAGGGAGACTTTTCATAAAGACTTTGTTTTAATCTGGAGAAGAATGTGAAATGATTGTCATGAAGCTCTCAGGCCGCCTGGACCAGGACCTCATCCACCCTGTCTCCTGGGCACGCGGGGTCAGTGGGAGCCTGCAGGGCAGCCCAGGAGCATGGACAGGAAGGCAGCAGCTCGATGGGAGCGGCTGTAGCAATCGCTCCATGCTCCCTCTGCCTGAAATCACAGCACCGTGACAGGCTGCGAAATTAAATGAAGAGTAGACAGGGCCTGGGAGAAGCTAAGACATCAGCAAGAAAGAAGGTGCAGGGGGACGATAAGCTCGAGAGGCAGGTTAATGGTGACGCAGTAAACAGGTGGCCTGGGACAGAAGTCAAGAAACCCTGGGTGTGTTCTGTGAAAGAGACAGAGGGGGGCCCATGAAATCCATTTGCGTTTCAGTTCACCCTCATTTTTAATCGAGTCAACTTGATTTTCCTGTCTTATAAAGGTTCATATGGGCCCTCCACACCCTCCCTGTCAGTTCATCTCTACCTTCACTCTTGAACGTTACTATAAATTAGTTTGCAGTGAAGGTTTATGTGAGCTTTAACTCTCTGCTCCCCACCAGCCAGGAGGAGAAGGAAGAACAGGCAGCCTGATCCCCAAAAAAGGGCACCAGAGCATGCCAGAGGTTCTGGGGAGAGTCGACCCCTTCCCCAGAGCACAGTTACCCCTCATTGGCCTGCTCCAAGAACTCAAGAAGTCATGCTGAAAATCCACCCCTCGGAGTTGTGTCCCTAAGGCAGGCAGGCAGCTCTGGGATGTCCTGGGTAAAGAAACCTAGTTGAGGTTGGGAGTCCTCCCTCTCAACAAGGATAAGCATTGCCTTCTCTGGCCATAGCATGGGACTGTTTCTTAGACCTCTACCGCCTTCAAATCTCCTCTCTGCTAAAGCATCTCAGTTAGAACCCTGACTGGGCGGTGCGAGTCTGACCATGGAAGTTTGTTACGCTATGGACTTTGTTGTGGCCCCCCAAATTCACATGTTGGAGACCTACCCCCAGCGTGGTAATGTTTGGAGATGAGGCCTTTGGGAGAGAATTAAGAGTAGGTGAGGTCATGAAGGTGGGGTCCTTGAGCTGGGATTAGTCGCTTTAAAGAAGAAGAGAGTTTGTTCGCCACCAGGTGAGGACACAAAGAGGAGGCAGCTTCTTGAAAGCTAGGAAAAACGCCAGGTCCACCTCAGTCACATTATGCTTTGGCAGCCTCTGTCGTCTGGCTCATGACTCTCTCCCTTTCACCTTCTGCCTGCCCCTCACTGGACCAGAAGTCCACTATGTAGGTTGTCTTTGGGGTACTGAGCCCTGACGTCAGCAAATTCCCAGGGTGTCTAAACGTTTGGGGGGTGTGGGCTGTCAGGCCTGGTGGTGGGATTCTTTCTGTGAGATGGGAGACTTGGATCCTTCCAAATGACCCTTGTTTTCTATGGCTTTATGTTTTCTAACAGTATAAAAATTATGAGTTTCAAATTGCTGCAGGGAAAATGGAAATATGATTTATGCCTCACAAATTACTTAGCCAATTTCATAGATAGTTGGTATTTCTATCATGTATCTGACAGGCACATATTCTTTTATCCACTAAGAAGTTGAGAGTGGATAGTTTAAACATGATAAAGACTATTTACTAAAAAGCAAGATCAAATATTTTACTAAGTGGAAAAATGCTGAAGTCATTTCTATTAATTCAAGAATGAGATTTAGTGCCTGTGTCATCACTATCGATCGGCACAGCTTTGGAGGCTTAAATAATATAGTGAGAAAGGAAAACGAATTGAAAGGAATAAATATTGGAAAAGATGAAAAAGCATCTTTGTTTATAGATGATTAAGAATGTACTAGAGAACTCAATAGATGTTAATAAAATAATATTACAGTTGGTGGGAGAAGGTAGATGGGCAAGTATATAGAATTTTGATCTACGATAACAGTAAACATTTGGGAAAGGAATGGAAAAAAATAGCCCATTTGTAATAGCAATCGAAGGATGTACTAAACAAGGAAAGGCATGCTATCCAAACAAGTAAAAATTGCAGGACATAAAACAATACAAGTGGAGATTCAGAAGAACCTGTTTCTGTGTGGAAAGTCTTAATATCATAAAATATCAGTCCTTAAGAGACTATGATATAAACTTAAGACATTTATATAAAAAGTCAATGCAATTATAATTAAAATCCTACTTCTAAGAACTGGTTAAAGTATTTTAAATTTTATATGACTAAAATAATTTTACATTTCAAATATTCAGAGAATAATACAGAAGGAAATTGCAAATGAATGAGGCCAGATTTAGTAAAACGTAAACCCAACCTATCAGTATCTAAACAGCATGATACTGACATGGGAACTTGATAGAATATCAAGGAAACAGATTACACAACTGAGACAAAGAGGCAGGTAGTTAGAGGAACCTAAAATATGATGGTGTCATTTTTAGTTAGAGGGGTGATTTATCTAACAAATTGTACCAACATGAATGGTTATCCAACTTTAAGACAAACACAAGGAGACCCAAATGATATATATATTCTAGGCAAATAAACTACTGTGTCAAAGCAAGATATTGACGTGTTAGGACAGAATTTAGGGGTATGTCTGTAAATCCATGGTTGAAAGAGCACTCTCTAAACAAGCAGGAATCTCAGAAACCATCGAAGAAAGGGTAGAGATATATGGAGTAGGTAAGAATTAAAGGATTCATACAATAAGAAAAGTCCACAAGCAAAACCAAAGTGCAAATAATTGACTAGAAAATACATAAAGAGTATTGAAGGAATGTCTATGGATTAAATATTTTTTAAATATAAACAAAAGTAAGAAAATGGTAGGAATGTGAACTGGTAGTTTGCAGTAAATGCTACCCACGCTTTCTGGAAACATGAAACATGAAATCAGAATACAGATTAAACCTATGGGGTAATGATTTTCCCTAAGGCTTTAGGGGGACCAACGTATCCTCCCAGTTTTCCTGAGACTCTTCTAGTTTTGAAACCCCTCAGTCCTGGACACATTGAGACTGTTACTCTTGACAGAAGGAAGAACAGCCTGGATATACAGTTTGAACTTTGGACCACACATTGGCCCAATGAAATGGAGTTAAACCAAAATAGGAAGAGAAAACCCCAGACTTCTATGTGTCGTCATTGCCTGTGCTTCCTCCCCACCCCCAAGTATTTGGTGGTTTGTGATATCCTGGGAGAGTCTGGGTCTCATAAATGCGCTTTGAGTTGTGGGGGCTGGGGAGACAGAGGTAAGACACTGTGGGGTGTTACAGACTGAATGTTTGGGTGCTGAAACCCTAACCAGCAACACAGTGATACTTAGAGGTGCTTTGGAGAAGTCATTAGAGTTAGATGCGGTCATGGGGTGGAGCCCCCATGAGAGCATCCTTAAAAGAAGAAAAATCCCCAGAGCTCCTGCTCTCTTTCTCTTCCATGTGAGGACACAGCATGAAGTGGAAGTCTGCAAGCCAGGAATAGGGCTCACCAGGAACCCACCCTCTTGACGCTGAGCTTGGACTTCTAGCTGGCGGAAGCGGGGAACGGTCTATTGTTTAAGCCACGCCGTGTGTGGCATTTTGTGGTGGCAGTCAAGCAGACAAAGACAGGGTGTGAGAGCAATCACCTCTAGGTCAGAGGAAGCATTAACCGTATAGGTTACCGGGCATCCCTGCACCCACAGTGCCAGTCACAGTTGGGAACTTGTTAGACACCCCAACGCTGGGGGGTCAGAGGCACTAGGGACGGGGCTGGCGTTCTGTGTTTTAACCAGCATGCAGGTGGCGGTAGCACGTTCTCGACTGGAAAGCCTCTCCTGCAGACCCTACCTGGGAAGTCCCTGGCCTGTCTCTTCTGACACACACTCTGGAGGTTGAAATGTCCAGTTCTGGGGTTTTTCTCTTCCTATTTTGGTTTAACTCCATTTCATTGGGCCAATGTGTGGTCCAAAGTTCAAACTGTATATCCAGGCTGTTCTTCCTTCTGTCACAGGGGCTGGAAGGCACAGAGGCCTGCTTCTGAGAGGTAAATGGGCACAGGACACTTAAGGTAATAGGCAGGTTGGAAATGGACAAGCTGTCTGCCAGTTTCAGGACCCAAAGGCTGATGAAGCTGAACTGGAGAAGCAGTGGGAAGGGGGGAGTTCCAGCCCCAGTCAGCTCCCCTCCAGTTTCAGGGGTCCCTCCCTCTCTCACAGCCCCGCCGTGGAGAAGCCACGAGGTTCTCAAGCAGACATTTCAGAGTCTGATACTCAATGGTCTATTGGAAGAAAACAGACTTATGGAGACCCAACCTGCTTCGGCGTAAGGAAAGCCCCAGATGGCAAGCTTCACCGGTGCTGCCTGGCAAGGCCAGAAATCATGAGTCTTATCCACACTCTGCTCCCCCAAGGCACTTTTTGGCCCTTTTACAATTTGCAGGGAAACGGAGAAGTATCCAAGGAGCCGAGGCCAATTCATCCAGAGAGAAACTCCTCGTCAAGCTGATCTCTGCAGCCCTCCTGACTCAGTCACCGCTGGACAGCAGCGCGTGTGAGGAATTCACTGGCCAGCAGTGTCTGCTGCCCTCTGAGAGTCTCTGATCTTGCATGTTAGGAGCACCAGGCGGGTGTTCTGGGCAGAGAGAACACATCTAGGCGAGTTCTCTGCCTGCAGGGGTGGGTGGCTCCGCAGAGAGCAATGTTGGTGTCTTCCTGAGCCTTTCTCCTTGGTGAGAAAGCAGGTGACAATGGTGCCTGCCCACAGGAGGGTGTCGTCCCCGCCCTCCCCAACCCAGGCTCTGCACCCAACAGGGAGTCCTTTCCTTGCCTCTCTGGGGAGGAGCCGCAGGCTCAGGATTCTAGGGTTACTGGGCAGTCTCCCCACTCAGGGGAGAGAATGATTTTGGAAATGCTTCATTCAGTTATGTGGAACCTGAGCTAATCCCCAAATGCTCTCCATGGCGATTTACACAAACGCCTTACTATTTGTGATGAGTTCCTGGAAGCACATGGTGACTCACTCATTCGTTCACTCCCTCGAAGAGTAATACTGTCTACCACGGGCAGACACAGATGGGCCACCAGGGGAACAGCGATGATGAGGGCCCCCCACCCTGACTTCCAGCGACTGCCAGTCCAGAGCAGGAGAGGACATGGGACGGCAGTGACACAGCGCTGGGTGAGGCCCCGACAGAGGAAGGGAATGACGTTCAGTGATGCTGAAGCTGCGCTTTGAAGACTGAACAAAGTTAGCCAGGGACAGGGGTCGGGGTGAGACGGTCCAGACAGGAGAATGGCATGTGCAACGCCCTGGGGTCGAGGACCCGGGCGTGGAAGGACCCTGAAGAAGTGGGGTCTGGGGGAGCACGGAGTAGGTCATAGCTGGGCCTGGCCGGGAGATCTACTGTTCGTGTGAAGGGAATGGGCCACATTTCGAGAACGTGACGAAGCCCAGGCGGGTCTGAGGCAGGGAACTGTAAGGCCATTTCTGCAACCAGCTGGGAGTTTCCACTCCATTGGGGGAAGTAGCCACAGCAGCCTGGCCCGTAGCTGGCGGGGCAGCCAGGGCTCTGGGATCTGCCAGCGGGCACCTGCCCAGCCTTTGCTGGCTCACTCCCCTGCCCAGCCAGTCTGGGAGACAGAGGTTGTTGAATTGCTTCATAATCTAGGGGCTTCTGAGCCCAGAGCCAGGCGGAGCCCTCAGCATCTTCAGTGCAGAAACAGGGGTTCTGAATTAGGCCATGCCTGACTCTCTGAGGCAGGGCCCCCAGGAATCAGCATCGCTGGGAATCGGTGTCCCTTTGGGGTCAGACTGAGGGCTGATAGGGGCACTAGGTCAGCTCAAATGTAGATCCACTCCCTAGCCCTCCCTTCTCTCCTGCAAATGTAGGCCTGAGTGTGCACATGTACCCCCCCACCCCCGCCCACACATACACATCTCGAAAGGTAGAATGTGCTGCTAGCCAAGGGTCTCTCCTTCAGTAAGCAGGAAATGGTCTTCGCGTGGGAATTGCAGACACAGCTGCAGAGTTGAGTCAGGAGGGCCCCTTAGTTCATCTCTATTTCAGTGGTTCCCAAACATCTCATTCGCCATGCTCACCATATATGGACATGCTGTTATTCACTGATATTTTCCTTTAAATTGATTCAATTAAAATTAAATACACTGATTTTAAAAGGAGACTGCATTCTTATCATAGCATGAAAAACTATTTTCACTTTCCACAAATAGATTAGAAAATAAAATCCTAACTATACAAAGAAGGTTTCCCATATGCCATGTAAATCGTTCCATGTTCGCCAGAAGGTAGGTGTACCCCACTTTGGGATTTTGTGTGGATCCATGGGGTGATGGAGGTTGGGAATTAAGGGAGGGAGGGCCAACAGGCAGGCGGTGATTACTCTGGTCTGGATCCAACCAAGAACCAAGAGGGTGAGTGGCTGTGTACAGACCCCACCTCAAGTGACTGCAGAGGAATGAAACTCTTATCTCCTGAATCCCACCCAGATAGCAGGACCGTGGGAAGCCAGTTATGTTATCTGGGAAGCTGTCTATGAGGGCAGTGCATATAGGAACCATTCGCAGAAATGATCTCACTGCACCATGCAATGATAGGCTGAGTCCTTCCTCTACAGCCCTCTGCACTGGGGGCGGGGACGGCTTCCCCTGCTCCCCCTCCTCCTTCTGGCTCTCTGAGCAGGCCTGGCCAGCCCAGGGGTTGAAAATATCCCTCAGTCTCAACCGGCAGTCTGCTCCTCTCACCCCTCACGCGTTCTCAGGTCATCTTGCCCTTCACCCGGCTGAAAGGCCCATGCTGAGGGCTCAACTCTCCGTCTCCAGCGCCATCTTGCTCCTGCATTTTTCATCCATTGCCTAGTCTGTATCTCAACTTTTGAAGTCCTACAGGTTCCTTAAAGTCAAATGGTGGTGCTAAGTCAGCCTTGTCCACCCCCAGACCTACTTCGCTTCTCCTGATCACGTGATGGATGCCCACCACCCACTCGCTTAAACCAACCATCAGGAAAAGCTTTGGTCCCTTGCTTCTCTCCTCCCTCATCCCCAAACCTCAGCTGTCCTCAGCTGCCTCCAACAGCCAGTCAGTGCTGCCTCTGGATTATCTCACTACCCCAGTGTCCCACGACCGCCCAGTCCAGGCCGTGTTTCCGCTTAGCTCAGCCTCCTCCCTGGTCTCTCCTCTAGCCTGGGCATTCAGCACTGCAGCTGGAGGGATCCCCTCAGACTATGGAGAAAATTGCTAAAAGTGCCATGGCTCCCCACTGCCCACAATTCTACACATCCCACCAGGCCCTCTGCTGTCTGCACCAGGTTTGGGGTCCCTGCTCGAGACTCCCCAGGTACACTTTTTGTCCCCTGTCATAGTCCCTGCTGACTGATTGCTTCTACTTGATGATGGTCTTCTCTAGACTCTGAGATCGTGCCACTCGTGTTCACCCCAGACCCCCCAAATCTCTCTCAATGCCTGACACAAGGCAGGCATTTAAAGAAAAATTGTGAAATAAATAAATGGCTGAGGAGAGCTTGCCAGGGTGAACCCAGCCCTTGACATCAACTCCCCCCCATCCTCGTGCCTGGTGCCAGGTCTGTATCCCATACCTTCCTCTGGGTGTCCCTGGGAACTCACCCAAGCCCCCACTTTTTTGAGGAATGAAACATAAGCATTGTCAATTTGTTGGATTTTTGCCACTTTCAACTCATTTAATTCTGATAGACTGGGGTTTGAAGTCAGACAAACCTAAATTCAAGTGCAACACTCTGACCTTGACCGAGACGCCAGACTCCATGGAGATCCTGGGGTCATCACAGACCCAGCGAGAGCGAATGTCCCGGCGCCCTGCAGCAGCGCCTGAGGAGAACGGTGGTGCCCGAAGCTCAGCTCCCCTGCTCTTCCTTGCCCCTGCAGGCAGGGTGTTCTGTTTGGACTTTAAAAATATTGCACACATTTGTTTTAACCATTCGCCAGCTAGGTGGCTGGTTTATACCAGATATTTAGAAAGTGTGCTTATACCATATTTTGTTCTCCTTGCTCCTGGGGGCTGGACTTGGGCCTTTGCAGACACTGACTGAAGTGGAAGCAGAGGGTATCAGAGCCAGCGGGAACCCTAGGAATTGTCTGTGTTCTCCGTCTTGTACAGATGGGGAAACCGAGGCCTGGAGTCGTTTTCCTGATTCACCAGTTCTCCGGGTCTACCCTGCCTGTGTCAGGGAGTCAGGTGATCAGTAGACACAGATGAGGCTGTGACCCCCGAGAGTCCAGCACGAGAGGCCGTGCTTCTCCTCTGCGCTCCATCAGCATGCAGAGAGGCGGCCCTGGCTTGTTGATGAGGGCGAAGGGCTTGGCAGGGAATCAACCTCCCAGTGCCGCAGGCCGAGTGAGTCGTGGAGGCTGGTACTGCCTTGATGATCAGACTTAGGAGCGTGGATGGACCAGCCGAATGCAGAGCAGGGTGTGGGTGGATGAGCGGGGCGGGGAGAACATCTGCCTACAGGGCAGGCCTGGGGGCGTGCTGGGCTCCTCCTCCTGCCGCACCCCCCTCCCTTCACATACACCTGCCTCCCCTCGCTTTTCTCCTTCTCCAGGCTCCCTCTCCCTGGCTCCTGACATCCTCTCCCACCTCCCCACACCCTTGGACCCCAGGGGTAATATTGTTCCCCAGCCGCTGCTCTTTGTGGGTTCCTTTGATGTTGCTCTTTGGAAAGTACTCCTGACATCTCTCCATCATCACCTGCAGCCCCCAGACCTACCAGCTTGCTCCCATGTATTTAGTAAGTGCCCTTATGCCATACTATGCTCTCTGTAACCCTGGGGGCCGGACTCCGGCCATTGCAGGGTATACACAGGCTCCAGTTCCTTCTGTTTTGAAGGAGGGACTCTGGTGCCTGGGGCTTCTCCTCCTTTCCTGAAGTGGGGGGCCTTCTTAAGTTCCTGTGCAGAGGTCAGGGGGACCTTAAGAGAAGGGGGTCTTGGAGTTGGAGCTAGTGGAAGCAGCGGGGACAGAGACAGGCAGGTGCCCCTGGAGAGACGGGCCCATGGGCCTGGGGTTGGACCTGTCCTGAGGGTGTGTGGACAACGGAGCTGCGTGGCTCCCTGACCGAGCGAGCGAGCGAGCGAGCGATGCTCTCTGCTTGTTGAATGACCACTAGAGGGAGGAGTAGCTGAGGTGTAGAAGGAGTGGAAGTTGCCCACTGCTAGCTGGGAGCTCAGGGGCACTGCTCCTTTGGACAAGCCTCTGGCCAAGCAAGGAGAGAACTGATCACGCTGGCGTGAGGCTGGAGGAGGCTGCAGGCCCGCGGAAGGCACACGTGCTCCTGGCAGGCCAGCAGGGAGCTGCCGCCGGCCTCTGCAGTCGCTGTGCTGGCACCTGGGGCAGCAGCCTGGTTCCAGCCTGTCTCTCACTGCACAGGGGGCCTGGCACGCAGCAGCTGGGCAGGAGGAGGGGGGCGCTATTCCCAGAGGGCAGCCAGAGCCTCTGAACGGATAAACTCAGGCCCTGAACACACTGGTGTGGACGGTCAGAAATTCTGACTCCAACCAGGAGTCAGAGGTTCCCCAGTCTCGTCCAACATGCCCATTGGACAAGGAGGAAACTGGCCCCCTAAAGGGAAAGAGACGTGCTTAGGGTCATATATTTAGTGACAGAGCCAGACCAAGAAACAGGGACTCCTGGCTTACCAGGTGAGGCTGCTTGACCTGGAACGAGACACACCCAGGAAATGGCAGCAGCAGTTAAGGGGGCACGTGCTGCCATCACTGGCTGCGGGGGAGCCCCAGGCTGAGGGGTGGGTTACAGCAAGGGCTGCACAGACAGCACGGGCAGGGGTTGGGGGGTGGGGGTGCTTAGTTGCAAAGCCAACATTGGCTCATTAGGCTTTTCTTTTTCACTTTTTAAGATTTTATTATTTTGACACATAGATTTACCTACATACCCCAGAGTTGCTGGGGGAGTTGAACAAGAGCATGAAAGAGCTGTGAAAACTTGATAGCTCTACAAATATTAGTACTTGTTATCTCCCATCAGAGACTTGCATTCCTAACTCCTGGGTTTTATGGAGATTGATAAAAAAGAGCTGGAAGGGATCCAACAGGTCACCCAGACCTCCGTACCTTTCAGGGAAACTCACCAGCAGGGCCCAGAAACTTGGGAGGGTTCTCTTTAAGAAAAATAATAGAAAGAGCAACTTCCACATTCATCCAAGAAGGAATGTTTATTTAGAATAAATTCACAACAAACGACACATTTGTCTGCCAACACAAACATCACAAAAATCCAGGAAAAATAAATTATTTTGTTAATTATTATTATTGATCGTCTCTGCCACTGCGCCTTAATCCTTTTATCCTACCTGTTCTGGTGGTCTAGTTTTTGATCTCTTCATAAAACAATAGTTTTCTATTATTATTTTCTATAGAGAGAAGAAAAAGATAATTCGAACTTTCCTACAAACATAGTTGATCCCGATTTGTTTTTTATTGCTGATTGTTTGAAAACGTATTTCCTTTCCGCTTCTCGGGTTGGTGACGCCGCACCAGAACCGACCTCTGTGTGGGCTATCCTGGTGAGTGGGCCCAGGGCGCCCACCGGGAGCCCCCGTCTGTGTCCTCACTGAGAGCTCACAGGCACCCCCAGCAGCTGCTCCAGCTCGGCCACATGGGCACCTCCCTCTTTGCAAGCCCCTCCTCACTCTGCTGCTCCGGTCCTGGGGTGGCCTCTGAGTGGGAAGCTGAGCAGAGTCTTATTCTTCCTGGGATGGAGCATGTGGGGCCTTGCTGAGCCCTCCAGGAGCAGGTGGCAACTAGCCATTGGTAGCAGAGCACGACTGCAATTCAGGGGCCCTGCTCGGAGGGGGTGTGAGCCCACCTGGCGCCACTATAACCTCCTCGCCATCCCCGGGACGAACATGTCGGGATGAGGAAGAGTTTATAGGAGATGCGTGCTCCAGCAGCCTCACAGTCAAGCCCCTGACCCCAGGTTAGCACTTCCGGAGGGAGCCTGGGGTGCCCTGGGACAGAGGGTTTCACAGGAACCCCTAGTCCCGTTACGGTATTACAGACTCTAAGAGGCCTTCACCCAGTGATTTGCTGACCAGAATTTGCCCGAGTTTGACCTCAGAACCCTTTGTGTCTGACTTCTACTAACATCCTGAAATTAGGGAAATAGGGCAATGCAAAGACTCTTTCGGAGAAAAGAAAGGGTAACTAAGGCTCAAGCCCTTTTAAAGGGCCCCCGCAGGAGACCCCACATCTGGTTTCCCCACCGGGAAACAGGTACATCCGGGTACTCTTTCTCAGCAACGATACTCAACAAAGGGCTGGAAGCAGCCCCCGGGACACACCCTCGACACGGGCTCAGACCGGGTCGGACTGGGTTAAAGTGTAATGTTTCCAGTGCAGTTGAAGGAAATCTGGGTCTGCACAGGGGTGCAGGGAGCTTGGGGGAATTTGGGTGGGAGGGAGATCGGAATGTGGAGGACAGGAGCACAGTTCAGAGCTTAGAAAACCGGAGACAAAATCTCAGAAATGATTTCAAAACCTTCGCAGACAGAGGGCAGCACACCCACCTGGCCTTATTCCTGAGGTTCTGGGTCAGCCCCATAGCTGGAGGGGACTGGCTGGGGGGGGCTCTAATTGGAGGGTCTATGCCTGCCTGGAAGGAAGTGACAGGTGTAGAAGACACAGATTTGGCCTGTCTTTTCGGAAGCGGGGGAGACTACAGCTTGGGAAGCCACTTGCCCAGGTGGAAGAGCGGACCATCTGTCAGGAGGGCATAGTAGATACGAGACTGTGTCAAAGTGATGTCGACTCTGTAGACTCTCGCTGAAAGTATTATTTAACTCCTGACTTCCCTCAAGGATAATAACTACCCATTTTTAAAAAAAAACACTTCTATATGAGCTAAACATTGCATTAGGCATCTTCCTTTTCCTGTTTTATTTGATCTTCACCGTTTTATGGATGAATAAACTGAGGTTTAAGAGAGGTTAACTAACAAATCCAAGCTCACCAGCTGGTGGATTGTTGAGTGGGGATGTAAATTCCGGTCTTGGCTGCATACTAAGTGCAAGGGCCACTCTGGTACAGATGACAGCTTCTGCAGGGATAGTGTCTGCTCTGAACCCAAAACTTGAGCTTGTCAGGGAGAGGAACTTGAACCTGCCTGCATGCAACTTCCAGCCACAGCAATACAGGCTTTAGAGCAAAGGTTTTATTTATTATTATTATTATTTTGAAAATAATTATGCAGCTGTATTTTTAGAATTTGTCAATAGTCTTTGCTGAAGCATTGTTTTATTTTTTAAATATATATGTATAATATGTGTGTGTGTGTATATATATTGTGTATGTGTATATATATGTATTGTGTGTGTATATACATGTATGTATATATTACATCATTGTTCATTTTGTACAATGTTTGATTTCTCCTCTCAGGTGTAGTCCCCATAAAATTCCCACCACTAAGTCACCATGAACCATCACCACAGTCTCTTGTGTTCTTCCTTCCTGTTTTGATCCCTCTCCCTCCCCCCCCATGTGTCTCCAATTTATAGTTTGCCTGCTATTAATAGTTTTGTCTTTTTTTCCTGAAAAAAAAAATTGTTTGGTTTCCCTATATTCTTCCTATAGGTGAAACCATCTGATATTTATCTTTTTCCTGCTGACTTATTTCACTGAGCATAATCCCTTCCAGTAGAGCAAAGGTTTTAAAGCTGGGTTGGTGGGTAGAAGTCATGGGCTAAATGGACTGGATGAGAAACACCTGCATCTCATCGTTAACCTCTAACCTAATTAGTATTTCCTTGAGTATCGTGTATGTGATCAACCACAGCATCCGCTGTATCTGTGACTTTGTCACCGAAGTAAACTACAGATATTTTTATATCACATCACAGTATTTACAGGGATCTCAAAATATTCTTCACATAACCCATTGCTGCTTCACAGTTATAACACTTTAAAGACCTGCTGCTAGACTTTGTTATTTAATATGTTAACCCAGAAAAAATATGTAACTATGCTTTATGGTACTGTAGGGTAAATGAAGGAGGCGTCAGGCTTTTCCGCCCTACTGCCCTTGGATTTAATGATGGGCACCTGCGGCCCAGCACGTGTGCCTGGTGCTGGCGCGCATGTGCGTGAGTGGGCGCGCCTGGGCCTGACGTCTCTATATAAGGGCGGCGTCACGGAAGCGACGAGCTTGAGCTCGGACCTCGAGAGCAGAGGACCGTGTGGCGGAGAGTGGCGCAGAGCCGCGGGGTACAGGGAAGGACAGCACGACAACATCTAATAAAGAGTCTGCTTGAACTGATGATGACCCTACCTGGTCTGGGATGGCTGCGGAACAGGTACTGTTACAAAATGTTTTGCCGTCTGTGCAAGAAGTCTGTGCTTGAATAGAAACCATTGGTTTTATTTATTTATGCATTTTAAAAAATTCTGAGAAAGGCTCACCAGACTGTCAAAGGCTTCCAGGCACAAAATGGTACAGGTGCGCTGGCCATGCAAGGGGGCCGGAGTCAAACCCTGACCTCTTCATTTGGGAGCTGCAGGACACTGAGTCAGTTCCGTAGCCTTGTGGGATGGCCCCGCTAAATCCGGGCATCTCGACCTCAGCACTACCCCTGGCTGGGTGAGTTCTTGCTGTAGGACCATTCTGTGCACGGTAGGGAGTTTAGCAGCATCCCTGGCCTCTTCCTGCTGGATGTCAGTCATGCCCCGCCACCCCTGCTACAACCCAGAAGGTCTCCAGACGTTGCCAAACGTCTCCTGGGGGCCAAAATCACCGCTGTTGAAAACCACTGTGCTAGATGTACATTGTGATATCAGAGTAATGTCGGGGGTTATAACTGTAATGTCTAAATGCCTAAGAACTCTACAATGAGGCTTTTAAAAACTCCTGGTTTTGTTTGGACACCAGATTTCAGTGAGGGTTAAGAGGGACTGGCCTCATGGTCTGAGATTCCAAAAGGAAGCCCCTTAGCAGTGCTGGCAGCTGGCACCGTGGTAAGGCTGACTGGGACTCCGGAGAAGCCCATCTTGGCGAGTGTCCAGGTGGGGAGGATCAGGATGTTGAGCCTGATTAAGGTTTTGGGCCTGATCTGAACCAAGCCCTGGAAAACATCTAACCCCACTGCAGAGGAAGGCCAGAACAGAGGGAAGCACTGCTGCCCCCTGGTGGATGATTCAGGGATGACAGGCATTTAAGAGAAGCATTTCTTTATTCCTTTTTATGCAGAAGGAGAAAGAGGATATTGAAGGTAGCTACCGCTGTCGAGTGCTCAATCTGCACCAGCCACTGTTAAAATAGCTTATATTATCATAGTATTTAATACTCACAATAAACTATGATGGAGGTGCTGTTAGTAGCCTCATTTGACAGGCGAAGGATGTGACGATAGACTTAAATGTCAGTTACCTTGCCCAAAGGTGACTTTACTTCTGGAAGTGACAGAGGTGAAATTCAAACCCAAATCTGTCATATGTCAAAGCTCATAAGTTTAACCAGTAGGTCACACTGCCTAAATGCCCACTCCCGGCCCCCAGAACCCCAAAGCTGATTTACTAAAGCAACGTTGGTGGTGCCTGACCATCCTTGGAGGCTGGAGTGCGATGCTCCTTGGAGACAGTGTTTGGCCAAAATGGACACAGTGGGCCTGTGACCCATGAACTTGTGTATTCAGTGCTGATGTTAGACAAGCAGCTGGTTCAATTACTAAGCAGATGGGTTGTCAGCCCACATACGGAAGTGGTTGATAAAATTCACCATAGACCATAAGTTAATAAAGAACAAGTAATGCCAGACTAACTTCATTTTCTTTATGGCTTTGCCCTTCTGATGGCATGGGGGTGGGGGGTAATCTGCATATGGGTTTCCATAAGTGAGCGCCTCCATTTCTCATGATGTCCATGAGGCCGGTCCGGAGCGTGAGCTGGATAACACCAGGCTGCTTTCGCGTGGGCCCTCAGGGACCTGCGTGGTCACCATGAGCTTAGAGAGGGTCTCACTGGCCAAGTGGAGATGGCTCACTAATGGCTGTTGCCATGACATGCATGTGGACAAAAGCAAACGCCAACAGGCAAGCTGACTTCACTGTCTGGGATACTGGGCTGGGGAGCCAATATGACAGCACCGGCTGATTAAATAACGAGCACAGCTAACAGCTTTCAACTACGCAGTCAATGCCAGGCAAGATCCTAATCGCTCACACAGATTAACTCATTAGTTCCTCCCGTCAGCTCTGTGAGGTTGGTCCTTTTATTTTCCACACTTTACAGTTGAGAAAATGGAAGCAGAGGAAGGTATCACAGCTAGTGGACAGTCAAGACGGACGGTCTCATGGAGCGCTGGGATCTCCCCCTACAGCGGGGACAGAGGAGCCAACAAGTGCGCAGAGGTCACCTAGTGCCAAGGGCCCCCGCTGTCTCTTTTTCGAAGCTCCCTGCCTTCTGGGGGCAGTGGAGGCCTCTGTCAGGTGCTTACGAGGCAGCTGATTTATGATTCCCTGTGTGTGCGCATCACCTCAGCCACTTAGGTGCCCTCGGCATGAAGCTCAAGGATAATTCATGGGCTTTCCGTAAATGTCGATGAGAGGGTCGGACTCTGTCCAGAGTTGAGAAATTGATGGAGTTGCAGAGTAGGGAGGGAAGGTGGAAGCCAGTGGAGCTTGAAAGCTAACAGAGGTGTGCAGGGCAGGTGTGACAAAATCACAGTTAAAGCCCAAGTGGGCGGGAGGACATAAGAAGTTTGTCGAACATAAGTCTTGGGGGCCCTGGTGGAGTGTTCTTCCCTGGGTCTCCAGGTGGCCGGGGAGGGGACCGTGTAACAGCCTCACTGGCTTCTCTGGAGTCCAGAATTCTATGAAGTCTACAAAGTTTACAGTTTTGAAAATTTGACTGCTTTCCTAGTCCTTTTAAAAATACTGCGATCAAAAGCCATGGAGGAACCTTAACTGCTAAGTGGAAGCAGCGATCTGCAAAGGCTTCATAGGGTGTGAACCCCTGGAAAAGCAACGCCATGGAGAAAGCAGAAAAGATGAGAGGTTGCCAAGGGCCACAGGGTTAGGAGGAGGAACAGGCAGAGTGCAGGGGCTTGGGCAGTGCAGCTCTGCTGTGTGACACCATCAAGGTGGGCCCAGGTCATTGTGTGATTGTCAAAATCCATAAAAGAGTGCGCCACCAAGTGCACCCTACTGGAGACAATAGACTTTAGTTAATAATATTGTCCACATCAGTTCATCAGTTGTAACACACGTACCACACTAATGCCAGATGGGGAAGGGATATGGCGACTGTGTATTTTCTGCTCAGTTTTCCTGTAAATCTAAAACTGCTCAAAAAAGTAAAGTCTATTAAGAAGACACAGATTTCTGTGCTGCCCCTGCAGCATTCCTGGGATTTATTGCTGACATGCTAATATAGTCACAGAGATACTAGAACTGTCAAGAAGGTCAGCCTCCTCACTCTCCGAGATGGATATTAAAAAAAAAAAAAACAGCTATAGCCCACTTATATCTGCTACAAGCCTAAACTTGTCGGCTTCCTTTCCATCCATACCTCCTCCAAGAACAAGGTCGGTGAAAAAGCTTCCCAGTACTGGAAACGCTACACAATTATAATAAGATTGCCTTAGTCTTCCAGTCGCTTTGAGTCAATATACTAAAGTGGACTCCAGGAGGCGCTGTTAGCCCCTGCTAACATCCAAGGACCCACCAAAGGAGGCCAGAGAGCTGTGGCTGCCCCCTCATTCCACACCCCCCCCATCCCCTTGTCAGAGTTGCTAGAGCACAGACCCCTGCCTAAGGGGTATTAAGTTCTGGGTGCCCAGGGAGAGGGAGCTGGAATGTGTGAGGGGTTGTGTGGAGATGCAGGGTTAGCAGGAGTGGGGACTCGGAGGAGGGGATGGAGCTAGGTGATGTTGGCTGGGGCCTCCCTGGTGGTGCAGCGGTTAAAAGCTGCGCTGTGGAGCTGTCCGCAGCAGCGATGTGAGTTCGATGCCCAGCCGGGGAGAATCCCACATGGTGCGGCACACCTCTCCTGCCTCGCCCGCTGCTCCCCTCAGCAGTGTATTTCTGATCTGCCTGTTCTGCTCCCCACTCTGTCTCTGGTGAAGCCTCTCACCACTCCACACCTCTGGCCTGTACCCCAGCTGCATGTATAAATAAATAAATCTTTAAAAAAAAAAAAAAAGAAAAAGGCAAGGAAACAGACTCTCGCCCTGCCAGAGCTAGAGGAAATCTTGGAGACTAACCCATCTGTTCTAGCTTCTCTATTTGAAGAAACTGGGGTCTGGAGGGATCCCCCAGAAACACAGTGCAGTTCTAAGCTGGGTTAGATGTCCCTGGCGCCACAAAATGGAGTGGATTTGCAAGGCAGCTCTGGGCCCGGTGAGCTTTTCCCCTGTCTTCCTACCAGGTCTGAACTTGACCTTTCAGTGGCCTCCCAGGCCCCTCAGGGAGCCACTTGCCTCTGTACCACGGAGCCTGGGCCCTCTGGTTTGGGCCTGACCTACTTCTCCTGTCTCTCCCCTTCCATCTGCCTTCCCCTCCCCCACCCTGCTCTCCACCCCACCTCTAGGCCCCAGGGCATACAACCCTCTGTGCTTCCCAAACCCACCTGGGCCTCAGGTGCCCCTGTGCCCCTCCCTCACTCTGCTGCTCCAGTTTGGCTGCCTTTGCCTGTGGGCAGCCTCCAGGAGCCCAGGCTGGGTCTGAGTCTCCTGCTTGGCCCTGGCGGCAGCAGCCGGTTTACCGTCCTTCCTTCCCATCAGACTAGAAGGCGAAGGCAGGGCCTGGCACATGGCAGACACTTACTAAATATTTAGTGAGTAAAATATGAGGGTCTCTAAATACAAATTCTTCCAGGCTCCAAGCAGACGCTATTTGTCTCCTTATTCTCCCAGGTGCTGTCCCATCACCTTGGCCTCAAATTCTTTCTGGCTGCTTCCTGGAGGAGCAGGGGACAGGGTGCCCGCAGACTCTACATGCCTTGATGAGGCTCCAAACAAGGCGGGTTGAAGCTCTTCCACAGGTAAATAGGCCGCTTAAAACTGCATTGCAGGCACCCAGGGACTGATTTCCAGTCCGGTGTTGTGAGGGTACACGGCCTGCTGCCACAATTAAGTATGGCCGCGCAGCCGCTGCACATTGCGTTAGGTTTTATGATCTCAGAGCCTTTCGAACTCAGCATCTGCCCTCCCTGCTAAGTGCCTGCTGCTCCCTGGGGTCCTGTTCCTGTGCGAGGCCAGGCATCTTTACCGTGGACCTTCCCCTCTATCCTGTTGGAAATGCATGGGCATTAATTTTTATGTAGTAAATCCAAAATAGTAAAATTAGGGCAGAGGGCTAGTCAATCTACAGAGCTGCCTGTGGAAGGGATCTGCGTCTGTCAAGGTCCCTGGGGAGATTTCTGAGGTTGTCCTGCCCCCTCAGCAGAACTTTTTGAAGCGCTTGCAGAGAAAGAGTATGCTGGGAGCCAGAGGTCAGGGGCTGAAACCTCCTCTGTGCAGAAGTTTAGCGGACAGAAGCCGGAGGGGGCTCCTGGGGGGTGTCCATGGGGAACATTCGTAACCCAGCAGCTGCTTGGAGGCAGCCCCAAACAAGAATCACCCGCAAATACACTTGAGGGTGGCAGGGCTGAGCAGGGTATGGGTGTGCCTGAATGAGCCACCCACAGGACACCCTCCCTCACACCCTCCCTCACACAACACCGGGAGAATGCCGCCACTTATAAAAAGCCTACTGTGTGATGGGACTTACATTAGCTGTCATCCACACCGTAGCCAGCAAGGAAGGTGGTGGAAACCATCTCTACTTTACACCCCAAGGAACTGAAGCCCAGGGAGGGCAACCACTCATAGGGGGTTGGGGAATAAGGCTCAGTCGATAAGGGGCACCTTTTGAAGTCAGGTGGGCACAAAGCCCATGTCCTCCCATGATGCAGGCTGCCTTGATGGGGCACACTGAGGCACTGGGGCCAGATTGGGGAGGAGGGGCTGCCGGCCCCGTCAGGCCTGGAGGGGGGCAGCAAAGGGGTGGGGGCAGTACCCGGACTGGCTGGCAGGCTGTGGCCTGTGAAGCTTTGCATTTGCCCCAGCTGTGCCAGGCCTGCTGTGTGTGCAGGGACGAACATGGCTCTGCCAGGCTTTGATGGGGAAGAAGTCAGCCAGAAACCCCAGTTTTGCAGATTCTAGAGACAGGTCTGTGAGCACCTCAGGCAGCTGTAGTGGCACCCCCAGATCTCAGTGGCACACTCCTACCCACCTGAAGGTGCATCTCTCTCCCAAGGTAGAAAGCCCTTAGGTTCTCTCCCCACACCCTTCTAGGCACCAGCTCACAAGGCTGCCTGTTTGTTCTCATACTAACTATTCCTGAGGCTAATTCCTAAGGCATGTGAGAAAGATCATCCCATCCATACCCCAAGCCCTCCAGGACTTTTAAATGATAACAGTTAGAATCAGGACTTGCTTGGGATATTGTGAGGATTCTGTCCTGCCACAAAAGCTTCCTATGATGAAGTAAATAAGTCACGGTAAACAACATTTATGGGTGAGACTTAGCCACTTAGCTAAAGGGTCAGAAGGTAAGGTCCAAATGTTCTAGTTAGGACCTGTCTGATGCTACCACTACTCAGGCATTTCCTCCCTACCCACCTCTATTTTTAGAACAATGATGAGACTCATACCTGGATGTATGTGGTACCTGTCCCCCAGGTGTGTGGGAAGGCTGGAGAGGCATCTATGTACTCTGTAAGTGAAGAGACTGCACCCTGCTTCTCTCTACTTTGGGAGGGAGAATATTTTCTAGAAGGAAGGCCCCAGAGACAGCCCTGCTTGCTCTTTTTCCACCTCTCCTTTGGGAAATGAGGCACTTACCTGGTGGTCTTTGAGACACACCATCCACTGAGGGGGCATGGCGACCTGGCTAAGACCGGGCTCCTGGGAAGACTGCTGGGGGAGGCTGCCCGCAAAGCACCCTGGACCTCCTCCACCAGCCACCCAGCCACCTCTCTTGGTGGGCCCAGTGCCACATAAGCAGGCACTCATGAAAGCCAGCTCCTTCCGCAGGGCTTGTGGTACGAAGTGGTGCCAGTGGCAAGCAAGGCCACCACTAAAGGAAGCTATCTGTCCTAACCACTGTCACCAGCATGCCCAGCATGCTACGCTGACCTGCTGGTGGAGCCACTCCCGAGCACGGGTGAAGCAAGCTCCCCAGATTACCTCCTTTAGCCTTTAGCTTCCCGGCCTGTGCTTTACCTCCCTCACCACGGTTGCTGTCACTGCCCTCCATGCCCATCCAACTCCACTCCACTATTAAAGTCACGCTTCAAACTGTCATTTTCTTTTTAATTTTTAATCAGTCTGTGTCAAGAAGAAACAGGATTTGATCAAGCTTCCAGCTCCCACCGCTCTATCAGCATAGCAATTTTACGGATCAGAGTTTTGTTTATATTTGTGTAAAACCCAGAGGAGGAAAGGAATCAACAGCATGGATCGACATGTATTTGAAGAGACACTGCGGGACTCGGGGAATTCTTTAATCAATCATTTTCTTAGGAACAATGCCTGGTGGCACCAGAACCCCGCCCAGTAGGAATGCAGAACTGGAGGCAGGTGGGGCGGCCAAAGGCCCTGACAGCAGAAAGGCAGAGCTGTCTTGGGGCTGAGAGTCTGGCCTGTGGACACTGCAGGACAAATTAAAAGGGAGAAAACACTCCAACCTCACGATTTATTTGGAGGAGGAAAGTGTTCACAGAAACAATTTCTGCTTTGGAAAGTAAAAGTATGGCTGAATTTGGGAGGAGGGCAACAAAGTTAACGGGAGAGGGGCTCGTGATTCAGATAAACTGACAAATAGAATCTTTTGAAAACGCAGAAACAAAACATTACCTTGGTTACTTTCTCCATCATGAGATGAATCTGAACACATTCTGACCATCTGCAGTCACATGATTTATCCAGTGCCATGGATCCATGTGCTAGACCATAAATACAAATACTGACAATATTTCACCAAAGGACAGCACAGAGTACATGAACTCTGCTTTTTGAAGAGATTTCCAGAAAGCAGAGTCAGCCTGAGTCTTTCCTTCCCTTTTGCACCAGAACTGCCACATCCGGTTTTAGATTTGCTTTGAGTAGAGTTGTCCGTTCAAGAAGATGTCCAAGTCACACAAGAACCTTCCATTTGGGAGCCTGCAGGGGGCGTGCTCCTGCTTTTCAGACTTCCTGCAGAGGCTGATCCATCCTAATTTGGAGTCCAGAGACAGTTTGAAGCTTATTTTAGAAGCAAATTTACATAATGTGACATGCTTTCAGAGGCGGCAGGAGGCACTCATAACAGGAGTCAATGGGGTGTGGGATAAGGTGGGATGTGCGTGGAACTGTCCCATGTTCCGAAGCATGACACACATCAACACCTTCCAGGAACACACAGGGGTCCCTCTCATCCCTTTGCTCCCCCTTGGTCTCGGCAAATCCTCAAGTCTCATTTAGAAGCACTGCCACTGCAGTTCGTCAGCCTCGCTGTTGAGTCCGAGATGTATCACGTGGATCAGTGTCCCTAAGTAGATAAATCAGAAAACTTCCCTCATTCTCCCAAGCTCTGTCCTTCTGGGGCCTCACTCCACGGTGCAAGGTTCCCATCCCCAAAGGGGCAGTGGAGTCATCAAGACTTTTCCTGATTACGGATCATCTTCCATTAGAGGAATCTCTACAAAATAAGAGAGAGTTATTAGCTCAGTACACCAAAAAACACTGCAAATATTATGAGCTTCTTATGAGTTCATTAAAATATCTGTATTTCCTGAAATAAGTGAGCAGGAAAGGAAGAAAATATGAAGTTCCTCATATCAGTGAATCAAATAAATCAACTCCTCCACAGAGTATCTACTTGCTGGAAAAGCTTCTGCCCCTGCTCATTTTAAAAAAAGTGAGGGGTAGATTTTAACCATGGGATCCGCTAGAGGAAAGGCTAGTATCTGAGGTACAGAGGAGCAGAAAGGGACCTCCATGGGCAGGCAGGAGACCCCCATTTTCACATCATTACTGCCATGTTCTGTGCATACAAGCTGGAACGAGTGTTCTCCTATGTAAATTGGTCCCAGCGCCTCCTCCCCTGGGAGACAAAACTCTAGTCAGTCTGGTACATTATTCCTCCTTTTCCTTGAGATCTGTCACCTGCCTTTCCTTTTGACAGGGGCACAAAAATCTCCCACCTCACACCTGAAGAAAGCAACCTGTGCGTGCACACAACTTCTCCAGGGAGTGCCCTATGCCCACGTCTGGGTCTCCTCTCCTTGCACACATTCTATCCTGCTCTAAGCTCCACCTGCAAAGTCCTGCCCAATCGTGGGGCAAAGAAGAAAGAGCCGCTATGAAGCCCAGGGCCGCCCATGGCCATAGACTATTCCGGAAGGCTTGGTGCCCTTTTGCGCCTCCTAAACTTTCAGTTAATGGGCTCATCACTTGTGAGATGACGCTCACTCCTCCCAATAATTGTCTTGCCCTTGGCATCTGCATGCAGAGGGGGCAAGAAGCAATTTAACTTGAGGGGGGAACTGACTGCTTCGGCTTTGTGCCGGGGTGTTGTGGGGGTGCATCACAAGAAGCTGCCTTGAAGATGCTGAGTGCTGGGTGCAGAGGTGTGTGAGAGGGAGGCTCCGGGCTCGAGGCGAACACTCACCATCGGCGATGTCGATGCCTGGGCTGGTGGATGCCACCTCCCCTGCGGTGCTGGCGATCGTGTCAGGGTTGGCAGAGGCTGGGAGGGCGCCCCCTTGGCCCACGGGGGGTGAGTAGAGACTCTGGAGCAGTTCGGAAGAGCCCGAGACGCTGTCACAGGTTTCTGACTCCCCTGGGCCCGTGTCCGTGTCCCCTGAGCCGGGGTATGCTGGGGGACTCTGGTCATCTACAGGCAAGGGGCAGCCCTGGCCCAGGGAGGCCAGGTACCCAGGGCCTAAGGCACTCAAGCCGCCACTCACAGCCTCGTCGTAGGACGGCAGCATGACGGGCACGCCGTCCACCACCACGAAGTCAGGGTCGCTGCTGGAGCTCCTGGGAGGGCCCCTGCGCCAAAGAGAGCAATGCGAACATCAGCATGACGGGCTGCCCAGGAAAGGCAGGCAGCGTCCCCCGCTGCCACTGAGGTCCCCAGGACCTGGGCCAGCAGCAGAACCAGCCTCCCCTTGAGGGGATGCTGCTGTCCACCATGGCAGCCACACGGTGAGCAGAAGGGGCTTCTCCTCTCTGCCTCCTACCCGCCTATTGGCGTCTTCCCTACCTTGGACTTCACTATCTCCTCTTCCGTCCTTCCTCCCCCCTCTGACCTCTGGGCATGGCCTCGTGGCCATGAGCTCGTGGGCAGGGGCAGCAGCACATGGCCCCTTCCAGCCAGGCTTTCCGGGGTGCCTCCCCCAGGGAAAGCAGCTTAGAGGTGCAGGAAATCACGGAAGCCGAGTGCCCGCGGGGAGAGCGCAGCCCATGGTTTTCTTAGGCGTCTTTTTTGCTTTCCACTGCAGAAGGAGAGTCACTCATTGCTCATCAAGACAGAAAAATAGCAGGAGGAGAAAAAAAAAAAGGCGAGCTCTGTGCACGTCTCACTCCCTGGCTCAGGCTGTGGGGCGCACCCCACGCTCCACCCAGACACCACTGGGACCGACACGAGCCCCTGCGCCGGAGCAAGGCTAGGCCGGTGGGTGTGATGCCTCTCAGGCGCTCCCGTCCGGGCACACATGCAGGTCCTGGCTTTGCCCCTGTACATGCCACTGCCTGACGTTCGGCGCTCGACCCTGAGCCCAGGCATGTCTGACCCGAAAGCCCGCGCTCCATCCGACCCCTCTCGGCTTGTTAAAGGAACCTGGAGTGACGTCATGGGTGGTGATGGAACTCGGTTTCTTGTTTGCGCTGCTGGGAACTGGGGCTGAGTGATGTGTCCATAAGGTAAAACATCAGAAAGAGAAGAAGCTGCGGATGGGTGGGCCGGCCCCGGGCCCCCGACAGTGGCCACATGGGCTCCAAAGGGGAGGCAAGGAATGGCCGATGCTGGTGTGGGGGAGGGGAAGCACCAGGCCACACCTCTCGGCAACACCCCAGGGACGCCTCCAGTCTGATTTTTTTGAATATGGTTCTCAAGGCTGTGCAGAGAGGGGGGAGCCGTGACAGGAGGCTGGACAAAGGGCAAAACTACATGCCCTTTTCTGAAGTCTGAGAGCCCCAAATGAGAAAAGCTGACGGGGCGCAGGATTCCGAGGATATTCTTCTGACTCAGGGCTGAAGGAGCCTGGATCCTGAGCCCAGCAGCTGGGACCGTGGTGTCTGCTGCCCCTGCCACTTTCCTGACGGGCAGTGACCTGTTCCTTTGCTCTCTGCGTGGTTCTTCCTTGTAGCAACAACGATCTGCCAGGGGCAGTGCTGGGTGGTTCTTTGTCCTGGGGCATGATGGTGTAGTTTGCTGGGCACAAGTTACAGGGGAAGAGAGGGCAGGAGAGGCCAGGGGAGGGGGCCCCACCTGCTCTGCACTCCGAGGGCTTGGCCTGCCCGTGAGGGAGTCAAATTCCTTTTTGGTGATGGCCACTGGGAGGATGAAGAAACCAACCCAGGCGCATCCGTGCAGCTGGACGCCCTCCCTGGGCAGGACCCGCCCACACGCTCCGGCTCCCTTGGAGCAGGCGCTCATCATCTGTCTGCAGACTTCCCATCACACACAGATTTTGAGCCTCAGTTGGGTCACACGCCATTGACCTTGTCTCCTGATTAGTTCTGTGTATTTCTCATCTGCCCTGGACTGGAAGCTCCCAGGTATGGGACTCCAGGGCCACATGCTCGCAGCTGGCACTGGGGACGGCGACCCTGGGAAGGGCTGTGCACGGCAGGGGGCCTTGACACCGTGCCCTAGTTCACACCCCGGTAATGCCTGCTTCGAGACTGTCGATCCAGGAAGGAGACAGATAAGTGCTCCTGGAGGGCGGTGGAAAGAGGGAAATGAGGTTGTCTCCCCTAGCCTCTGATCCCCAGACACCCCAAAATATCCCAGCTAAAGTGCTTTTACTCTCTTTTCTATGGCCCTTGGAACCTCAACTTTGCCCTCAACAAGGCTCAAGTTCACCAACTTCAGTCTTTGCCTGTGTACCAGCCTGGGGTGGCTACGAAGGTCCCAGCACTGACCTGGGGGAAAAGTGGGCCTTGAACTTGGTCTGGAACATCCTGGCCAGGATGACGAGCAGTAGCACTAGCAGCACGCTGGTGGCCGTGAATGCTACGATCTTCCACGTGGTCAGGAGGGTCTCGTGGGTGCTGGGCCACGCTTGCTCTGGTGTGGGAGAGAAAGAAGCAAGCAGGTGAGGCTGCTGGGCTGTGATGTGCTGAGGTTCCGAGCATCTGTTGCTGGCTTTATTGCATCCTGTGCCCTGGGGTGCTCTCCAAGCAGGTTCGCGTCACAGCACATCAGGATCCCACCACATTAAAAATCCCCATCTCCTGCATGGGCTCCCGCAGGCTGGAGAGACCGGCATGTTCACATTCCAGACCTGGGCAGACAGCCTGGCATGGAGTTAAATAATGTACCTGCTTCTCAGGCAGAGAATGATGGGGTTCCCTCTCCTCTAGAGAAGCCATGCTCAGTGGGGGGCCAAGGGCAGGGGTGAGGGAACCTGGGTTCGTATTTTTTGCAGGTGTCCTGGGGTGGATTGTTGGTTGGTGAGAAGACAGGGACAGAAGGTAACAGGGACATCTCTCTTCAACAATCCTCAATCCCCATGATTCGGGCCATCTCATGTCTGCAAGAGCTGGCCTTCCAGAAGAGATTCGTTTTGGCACAAGCCCCATCTCTTATACTTTGCCCTTCTTTGCTGCCAACTTTGCCCCTCATTTGTCTCAGAAGTTGTTCTCTTGGCCTTCTCTGGACTCCCCTAGCACAGGCTCACACTGCCAGCTGGGGGCCTGCAGAGGCCCTGGGCTGGTAAGCACTTCCCCACATGCTGGAGTCACCACTGCTCAGGGCAGGCAGCCGTAGGCAGGCCCGGGAAACGGGGGAGAGTACGCAGGGCTGGGAGGGAGGGGAGAGAGGTGGGGTGTGTGTGCTGGTGCCTAGTCTCCTTCTCATGGTCTTTATGATGAGCACTCCCCTCTGTACAGACACCAGTGCTAGCAACTCATTATTAACTCCACAGCACTGGAGCTTGTGAACAGCCTACATTTTTATACGTGAAAGCAGTTATTAGTTATAATAGAGTTGTCTCCCCTTATCCACTGGGGAAATGTCCCCTTTATTCTTATCCACTGAGGGGTGTCACCCAGTGGATACCTGAAACTGTGGGTAGTACCAACCCCCACACACACATACATATAATAATTATTATATAAATATATGTATATACATATGTAATGCTTTCCCCTATACTGACAGAACAACGACAAAGCTTACTTTACAAATGAGGCAGGACAAGAGATTAACAACACTAATAACAAATAAGATAATAAAATAGGACAATTATAACAATGTGCTCTAATAAAAGTTCCATGAATGTGATCTCTCTCTAAAAATATCCTTCTGTACATAATATTTTCAGACCATGGTATACTACAGTTGACTGAACTGTGGAAAGTGAAAGAGCAGGTGGGGGGTACTCTAATATCATTTGTGTTCTGATATGTGTTCTTGAGTGGAAGAGAAAGGGGAGGTCACACCCATGAGCCCTGTCCTTCCGGTAGAGGGGTGAGGCTGGGAGAAGACAGGGCACACAGAAGCCAGGGGGTCTCCCCAAAGATGCAAGTGGGCGGGGACCCTGCTCAGAGGGTCAGCATCTTAACCTGTCGTCGGGCAGGTTAAAGCACAGGGCCTGGCATCCTTAGACGGGAGTATCCAAAAGGTCAGTTTCTCCACCGTGTTCCTCACAGCACTTGTGGGAACGGAGGGAAGGCACCGGACGCAGCCTCCAGCCAGCCCCAGTGAGTAGCCGGTGGCCCCGCGCAGTCTGGCGAGGGCCCGGCCCGGATGAGCTCACCTGACTTGATGCAGTAGACCTGGTAGGAAGGAAACCACTCCCCGTACTGGCAGGTGATGTACTTGTAATCACTGGTGAGGCTGTAGCCGGGATCGCAGTAAAACTCCACCACGGTTCCGTGGTTATAGTGCTCACAAGGCCTCGGGTGGCAGATGAAATCGCCGTGACTCACCATTGGAGGTAGCGGGCAAACTTGGGCAGTGGGGGAGAATAAGAGTTTCAGAATCACGCACTCATCCCTGCCGGCCGCCCCCCAAGCAGAGATGGGGCTTGGAGAACACACACCCCAGAGATGCGCTGTGGCATTAATCACCGGGCGAGTGAGCTGTCCCTTCTGTACTGTGATGTGCGGTCAGAGAGATGCCCACTGTAATATTGTGAGCAAGTGCGGCTCTCACATGGCTTTGCAAAGTGCATTGTAAAAGAGGTTCATTTTACACTGCAAAGAGTATGCCCACTTAATAGACCGTGTTAAGCTACTCTATTAATAATGCATGCTATTATGTACCAGACAACCTAGTAAATAAAATTAAGATATATTTAAGGGCAAAATCTTTACCAAAAGGAATAGCTGTCCCGAGCCTTGTTCTGTGACTACAGGAATAATTTGGGACTGTCCAAATCCCTGGGTGTCCCTAACTCGATAACCAAATGCCCTATTGGGGGTTGGTTGATGAGAAATAGGCAGCAACTCTGCCAGCTCTGCAGGCAAACTCAGGTCTCAGCCTCCTGCCCCAGGCCCCCGACCGGTGGGTAACCAGCTGGGGTTCCGGGAGGAGACCCCAGGCTCTAGGCTTGGTTCTGCCACCAACACACGGCGTGACCCCATGCACGTCACCTGGCCTCGTTAAGCCTTGATTCCCCCCTCCGAAAAACAGGAAGCTTATTCTACTGTACGTAGATGATGTTTTACTGTTTTTCTAACTTGAGTATTCTGTGATTTCAAGGGGGAAAATATTTTCAGTCTCCCCTCTTGAGCCTGCCCTCTGGTGACTACACACACTCTACTGAGGCCGGCTTCAAACTCACACCTCTGGAGATCACCAAGAACTCTGACCAAAAAAAGAGTTAACTTTTGATCCCTTCTTAGGGGCACCCAGATGCCCTGACCAGTGGAAGAGCCACAGGCACCCCTCACAGCTCATCCACACACAGGTCATGTCCATGGGGCGCTGCCCACCCCACACTGGTCACCAGATGGCCACAGAAAGCACGTTGTTGTACTCACAGCGGCAACATGTACCCCCTGAGGCCAGATAACCAGGTGGGCTCCCGTCCAGGGGCCCCACCCAATGCAGGTGTCCCAAGGTGTGGGGCTGGGGGGGTCTCTTTATTGACACTATGTTTAATCCTGCAAATAATATCGCAATAAGATCTTGTTGGTTCTTTGGGAGATGAGGACACAGAAACTCAGAATTTGGGTTTTCCAGAAGCAGCTAGAAGGGTGGGTGGGAGCTCAGCTTCTGCAGGCAGGCTGCTGTCTGACTCAACACCTCACCAGCCCATGACCCTGAACTAGTTGCTTCTCATCTCCAAGCTTCCATGTCCTCATCTGTAAAGCAAGAGCATCTGAGGGTTATTCTGAGAAAGGCCAGCAAGGGCTCGGGTCAGAGCTGACAGGATGTAAGTGGGCAGTGGGGACCACGGGGTCAGAGCGGCTGGGAGAGGACTGTAATGAAGTAATTGCTTGTCTGTGTGATGGAAAAGCTAACGAGATGGGGCGACTGGCCCCCTGAAATTACCAGCAGATGGAAGCCAATACCACCCCTGCGTGGGCAGGATGAAGGGGTCCCAATTACTGGCTCGCCAGTGGAAGCTGGAGCCATGGGGTGTAGCCTGCAGAGCTGGGGCCTGGCATACTGCTGGAGATGCCCCCTGGGCAGAGGGTCAAGGGGAAATGGCTGGCCTCTCTGCCTGCTGCCTGCCAGTGTCCCTCTGGACAAAGTCGGCGGGAGAGAGCTGGTCAGCGGGCTTGGGAACATGCCGGCAGGGGGCAGTGCAGGGGGAGGTCCAGGAATGGCCCCTGGAGTGGGGCTGTCGGGTGACTGCTGCTTGGTCCCACAGGTGGACACTGGCAGTCAGGGCTGGAGCTGCGACTTCAAGGTGGAGGCATATCCTGTCCCAGCAGGCCCTTCCCCAGGGTTGCCCAGCATCGAGGAGTCCCATCACCCATCACATTGCCCACCCCAAACTGGGGATCTTGTTGAACCACTGCCTCCAGAGTGTCTCGCAACACCCCCAGGGTGTCCTGCCTGCGAGCAAGGCCATAGGGACAGCTGGGCAGAAGGAAACAGAAAAGTCACCGGCGGCATTCACCTGGCCCTGGGCTGCCCCAGGCACATGGCAGCGAAGGCTCTTTCCTCCACAGAAGCCCCTCCGCGAGGCCCTTTCTGGAGAAGCAGAGGGGAAGGAGAGCGCCCTGGGCTCTAGCACATGCCGGCCAGGGCGGGCCTCAGAGCCACCTTCCTGGGCTGAAGGCCGCCCCGCTGCCAGAGGGAGGCCAGGAGGTCGTCTGGGGAGACTTGACGTGGGCAGTGAGATCAGCCTGACCTTATCTACCATCTCTCCAGACCCGTGACTGCAGTGTCCTTCCCATGCCAGGGGCCTACGGAGCAGCGGGCACTCCCAGCCAGTCCTCCAAAGAGTCTCTGAGGAGTAGAAAATTGCCAGAAGGTTTTCAAGACCCAGAAAACTTCATGAGAGCTGGGAAGAGGCCCCGTAAATGCAAGCAGGTTTATCAGCAGCAATCTCCCACACAAGGCCCGAAGGAGAGAGGACTGTTCAATCCTGCGTCAACCCCGAGGCAAGTGGCCCCAGGATGCGCTGAAGGAGGACGGGGCTGCCAGCATCAATCACTCAATAAGGGGATCATTTAGGAAGGGAAGGCGGAGGCATGGGAGGTTGCCCTCGGGCACAGCTGCGGGCGCCCCAAACTTTGGTTCAAATCCTCCCTCTCCCGATGAGCTAGGGGGTGTTGGCAGCTTGTTTTACTTCTTGGGGGGATTTAGCTCCTCCATCTGTATACTGAGAGAAATGATTCCTAACTCCCAGGGGTGTTGTGAGGACTAGAAGTTTCCTGTAAAGTATGTAACACTCGGAACCTAGCAGGCACCTAATAGCAGCATTTAGGATCAGGAGCCCCTCCCGGGCTGGGTGCTGCCTGGCCATTACGCAACCGGGATTCCTGGATTGCACCAGGCCAGCTCCACGCTTTCCTGGACAGAATCTGGATGCATCTTATCACTGTTTTCTCAGAGGCCAGATAAAAACCACCCATTGTAGAGGCTTAAATTCCTGGACTGTCATAATCAGCTGCTAATGGAGATGCATGTTCCCCTGGGCAGAAGCATTTATCTCCACACCTCGGGTGTTTCTGCCGATCACACCTGGCCAACCATTAGCTTTGCTGCCAGAGAGACCCCATGTGTCCTGGGAGGGGCAGAGGGTGAGGGTGTCCTTTTAATTTTGAAGAAAGTGATGATAAAGTGCTGTTAATTCAAATTTGGGAAGGTAGTTCAAGGTAACAATATGGGAATACCTGTGGCTCAGGGCACTCCCACTGAGTTCTGTGACCTCTCTCCTCTCTGTACCCCCAACCCCAGAGGCAGACACACCTAGACAGGCAGCTGACACCCCCACAGCCGGAGGCCTTAGGCGGAAGGGGAGCAGCCATATTCCTGGCCGCACGGCTAACAGGAAGGGAGAGTCCACATGTTCCTGGCAGTCCCCGGAGGTCCAGAACCACTTTCCCTAGATCTTCCTGCAGCTCAGCGGCCACTCATACCCTCTCGGCGGCCAGTTCTAAGCAAAATCATATCCATGAAAACCCGTGGGTGGTGTGAACAAAGATTCTACTGCAAGCCTATTTTTTTAAAACGTTTTTCACAACTTTTGAAATTATTAGCAACTGTAAAGGCTTGTGTGAGGCTTAGAGTCCCAACATCGGTGGTTACAGCAGAAGGCAAGTGAGGCTCTGCTGACGTGGGTCCTGGGGCTCGCCCGGCCCACGCTCTGCCATGCAGAGGGTCATGGGTCCTTCCTGGTCAGCAGGGCAATTCCTGCCTATACCAGTGGCTGTGCAGGTCCGTCCTCACCTACTTAGTCTCTTGTGGGCTAGATTCAGGAAGGGGGGCAGAAGATGGGGTGCAGAGACATGAGAACCTCAGTCTGCCAGGGCCCTGAAGGCCTACTATGGACAGTTTCCCCAGCCCCCTCTTCCCCCCTCCTCTCCCACTTTCCCCTCTCCCCCGCTCTTCTCTCCTCACTGGGAAGTCCCTCCACTTTCTGCTGAGCACCTGGGCCTCTTGTGCTTTGGTTATTTGTGCCTATTCACATTTAATCCCAGTACAAGGGGACTAGAATGCCAAACGTCTTTATTCTGCAACTAACTAGCTGTGTCATCTTGGCCAAATCCCCAGCCCTCTGTGTCTCTTTCCTCATTATACCAAGCTTGTTTAAAAAAGAAAGCATATCAATTCAAAATAAACCATGTTTCAGAAGTACAGATATCACAGTAATAATAATTCCTGCACAAGCACTAGTGTACACCACGTGCTCCTGGCCACTCAGGCCTGACCTTAGAATTTCTGGGCACTTTGTACATCTCCTATTCCTTATAATGGCATAAATCTGTAAACTTTGGAAAGTAGGGACTGTCTTTTAAGTCGGTATAATTCCAATAGCATCCAGCACTGTTCTCGATAAACGTTTGTTACTTGAGTGAATGAAAACGTCTAAGTCTTCACAGTAAGTCAGATGTCCCCATGCCCATCACTCTGCCCCGGGCAATGAGGTGCAATATTCATGCTGTATTCCTGATCCCATTATTAATGGGAAAATCATGATGCACAGAGGCCAGGAAGGACCAAGCCAGAGACGGGTTGGAAGGGACACCCGAGGCAGAGGGCACGGTGCATGCGAAGGCAGGCTGGAGGCCTCTCTCCAGAGGCCATGTGTGGCAGGAGAGGGGAGAGGGCCACAGAGGGGTGAAGAGGCAGATGGGGCAGCGTGAGCAAAGTGGGGATTGTCTCATAAGTGGAAGGGTCGCTGCAGAGCAGACCCAGACCTAGTGCAAAAGGGCGGCTCTGTCGCAGTGTGGAAGCACAGACCGGGATGGAGGCGGCAGGCTGCAGGAGGCTGATCTCCAGCTGAGAGAGGGCGGTGGCTTGAGCTAGGACGTGGCCACACAGAGTGAGAAGCAAGTGACAGAACCCATTTTAGAATTTTCCAACTTGGTTTCCACAACAGGCCTTGTTGAGAGAGAGAGATGTAGGCATGGGGTGAGGGGGGTTCATTACGGATGGGTCCGGGGTTTCTGACATTAGTTCCTGAATGGAGGCACCAGTCATCATGGGAGAGCTTGCTTTGTGGGAAAAGGCACGGAGAGCCGCGTTCGCGCTGGTTACGTCAAAGCTGCCAGGGAGCCACCAGGCAATTGGAGAGAGTGTCTGGGCAAGTCTGAGCTTGGGAGTCAGGAGCATAGAGGTTAATACTTAAAACCAGAGGAACTCATCTAAGGAGAGAGAGCGGAGAGAGAAAAGAGAAGGGGCCCCTGGCCAAATGCTGAGTTGGGGATAAAGAGACGGCCATATTATCAATGCCGAGAGAGGACTCTGTTCTGCAGAGAAGAGACTGGTTCCCAGCAAGCTGAGAAAGAGGGGAACGGAAGTGTGACCTCTGGCCACACGGAAGTCACTGGTGACCTTCAGGAAAGCACTTTAGTAGAGTGGTAGAGGGGAGGTCAGTGGCAAGTGTGCATGACTCATGCGAGAAATTTCCTGAAGGCACGAGGTACACAGGGCAGCTGGAGGGCAGGAGATGGTTCTCCCCACCCCCCCTGGGCACTCTGTGTTCATGTGCTACATATGGAAACATTCCAACATGGAGGACAAGATTGGCAGTGCAGGGTGGGAGAGGGACAGAGGAGGTGAAAGGAGATGGGGTCGCCTGTGGACAGACTGGCCTGTCCAGAGTCAGGAGGTGGGTGGAGAACTACAGCTGGACAGAGGTTTGAGCAGACCTGGAGCCGGGGACGGAGGTGGGGGGAAGGGTACAGAGATAGACAAGTTGATCTCCGAAGGCCCCCGCTTTGTGAATGAAGTATGAGGGGAGGCCACGCTTGGGGAGAATTTAGAGTTGAGAATTACATATATCACTTCTCATAGCCCTTCACCCATTTATATATTTCACCATGTGCAAAAGAGGAAAACGAGGTTTAAAAATAGTCCATGTACCTCATAAATATTCACACAAATTATCTTGGGGGCACAGAAGAATGTAGAACACTATACCCGACAGACTGATTTTTTTCAATCCTTCTGAGCTATGAGCCTATGTGCTTTGGGCTGGTATTTCCATTTTTATTCCTCCAAAGGTTCAGAAGCCTCTGGATATTCTTCAGGTAGGAAAGAGCTGTCCCCTTCTTCTGTGTACCCAGATCTATTCCACAGGGCTAGAGGCTGCTGGGTGCTCGCCACAATCCTGTTCCCCTCTTCCTGGACATAGTACCATCCACACTCCCCAGGGTTCCCTGTTCCTCTGAGTTCTGGTCAATGGAATATGAGCAGAAGTGATAAATACTATCTCCAGGCCTGATCCATGAAACTCTTTCCAAGCATCTGCTTGACTAGAATGGAGACCACCTTAGAAGCTACACCTTGAAGACAGCTAAGCCTCTACCGGCCTCTGAATGACTTGATGGGGACAAGACACTGGCTGGCCCACAGTCATTACTCCTGCTATGTGAAAATAAACTTTGATTTTGATTTGGCCATGATACATTTCCAGGAACCTTCTTACAGCAGCAGTCTACCATGTTCAGTGAGGAACAGCAAAGCACTCTCTCTCCGGCTGCTCTCTATGACAAGGCGTGCCCAGCCTCCCGCCAAAGCAACGCTGCATTTAGAGAGCTTCTTCATGACTAAAGTCAGCGGTTCTTCAACCCTAACTGCACATCAGCATCACCCAAGGCGCTCTCACTGGCCTAATCCTGGGTCTACACAGGTGGTTCTACCAGGTTGTTGGAGTTGAGAGCAGGGAGTTGGGAAAATGAAACCTGCTTCCTCCACCTGCGGGATGAACAGCTCACAACATTCTGGGGAGACAGGCTGAGAATTAAGTTGCCATGGCACCTGCTCTGAGTCCTCACGTTCCACCAGACCTCTGTTGTCCAACTGCTATCCAAGACTAGCAGCTCTGGGATGAGCTGGGAGCTTGCTAGAAACACACAATCTCAAGCCACACCCCAGATCGACTGACAGAAATGATTTTTGTTACAGAGAAGAGTCTCCACAGAAAGGGGAGGTTCCATATTCCCTACACCACCTAATGAAGGGTGGATCTGAGCAGTGAGGGAAGTGAGAGAGGACTTGGAGCGGGGAGACATGTGACATAGATGTCTGCTTCCTTCCTGGCTTTGGACTTCAAGCAGGGACTTGGACATGGAAGAGACACAGGATGAGAAACATGTGGGGAGGCTGACAACGGCAGGCTTTATCTTGATTTGCACTTTTATTTAGCTTCTTTTGGGCCAGACTTGCCTGGCCTCTTCTGCCTCTTTCCCATGGTTCCCTGCCAGAGGTGCCTAAGACTTGTGGCAAGTTTCCAGGCTTCAGAGGCCTCACTTTGGGCCAATCCTGTTTGGCTGGGCATTGACCCACGAGGGGATGGGCAACGTTAGGTGTTTTATTGGAAAACTATTATCCTTACTTCTCTCTCTCTCTCTCTCTGCACACTAATCCTATTAAAGTTCTTTCACAAGTAAGAATACAATTTGTCTTTATGCAGCAGATGGCAGAACCCCTTTAAAGCACGCAAGTTTGGGGGTCCTGGATACCCCTCAGGCTGCACACTAACAACTTCAGTCTGATTGGTACATGTAGTCACTCTGGAAAGCGCTACTCCAGTCACAAGAAAACTGCAGTTAAGTCCAGTGGTGATGAGGAGAGAAAACTTGCTCATTCTGGAATCTGGACTCAGCTGGCCTGGAAAAGCACCGGAAGCGGCGGGGAGCCAGTGATGCTGGGTATCAAGCTAGTGCAAAGGCCTCATCTCTGCACAAGCCAGCGCGCTGTCTAAGCAGCTCTACCAGGAGCCAGCGCAGAGGAACAGCTCCCCACAGGCCCAGGGTCACCCAGGCCTCTGCCTTCAGGAGTGAGCAGGGGACTAATCAGAAGCTGCCTTTGCACCGTTGTCCCCAGTCTGATCTGAGTTCCGGTAACAATTGCAGGAACTCGGATGGAACTCTCTACGCCAAAGTCAGAACTGTTTCCAAGGTGACATTAGAAACTGCTTTTAGCTCAGGGAAATATCAATAAACTTTACACAGCACATTACATTTTCCACTTTTGTTTTGCTGTAACAACATGGAAGGCCAATAAATGTGTCCACCAAAGGAAGCAAATGATGACAAGGCTGGGCTTTCGGTCAGGTGGAGCATGGTGTTTACTTGCTCAGAGATGTGCTGACAGATCAAATGGAAGATCAATATTACCCAGCAGCCCCGAGGGAGGGGCTCTGATCTGCTTTCTATCTTGGAGTCACTACATCAGGGTGTCCCTGAAGAAACACAGAATGCATCTGATGTCAACTGTGAAACTCCAGGGCAAGAAAATATATGTATGACTTCGTGTAAGAAAACTGAAGTGCGCCTAGTTCTAGCAACAGGGGGACCCCTTGGAGGAGCCCGCAAATGAGGGAGCAGATGTAAAACCATGATTTACTCTGACAGCCTCTTGCAGCAGGAGAGGCTGGAGCTGAAATCAAAAGCTGACAGGTGTTTCTGGGTCCCAGTGAGGCTGCTCTTCCTTCTCTGCAGCGACTGGAGCACCAACAGCTAAACTGAGTACCGCCTTAATCACCGCAAGGTGAAAATAAATCACAAGACATCTGTAGTGTCAAAGTGTCCTGAAGACTGAAACTTTTCCAAAAGTGGATTCCTCTATAGCTGGAATTCCTGATGGTAATCCGGGCATTTTAACTTTTTTAAAGGGAGAGAAGTTAGGGGAACAAGATTAAAAAGGAGTGTGTTCCACAAGTTTACAGTAGGTCTTTTTCGCCTCTTGGCAATCAACCAACCCTTCTACCTATAGATTGTGCTGGAGTTAAATGTTGCCAGTGTGCCCAGCAATCTTTTAATTCCCCAGCTACAAAATGGACCGAGGTGCCCCACAGATAAACATAAATTAATCATCAAATTTTCTCACCTTCGAATTTTTCTGCCATGATTTTTTTCTTAAATTTATGGTGTCGTTTCAGTCTTGCTTGTTAGTAAATCCTAGCAGATGAGGAAACAATGGAATAGCAGTTGATAGCAGTGGGAAGCAATTGCCCACACTGTCTTCCCAGTAGTGCATAAACATGGCGCTCCATTATGCATGAAAGATAAACAGTCCTGTTTTCCACTAGCAAAAGTGCTTCTAAGATATGGACAGTATTTCTTAGTGTTCTGGGGGAGAAGAGGGAGTAGACTCTTCTGTGAAAAGTGGCTGTTTTCCTGACAGCTGAACAAATTTAAGAACCACAGACTTAGAATAGTCATGGACCAAGATGAGAGTGGAAGAGAAAAGTCAGCTGGGAGAACAGAAAAGGAGAGAGTGAGAATGTGAGAAAGACTCAAAAGACACAGCAAATCAGTGGATTAACGAAAGACCCAGCAGGCAGCTTTACACAGTGCCAAGTGCACTTCGCTGGATTCAAATCCTGGCTCAAATACTCAGTAGCTACGTAACCATGGGCATTTTATTTAACCTCTGTCTGAGCCAGCTTTAGTTTCCATCATGTAAAACAGGAATAATAAAACCTACATTGCTGGGCTTTGGTAAGAATAAGGAATAATAGCTGGTAAGTCCGCAAGCATAGTGCTTGGCACAGAAATCCATGCCCCAAAAACAGACAGTTGCTATTATTATTAGCTATACTGTGAGCCGATGAGATAAAATGCAGGCAACAATTATGCCAACATTTAACAAACACTGATGTGAGAGCAGCACATACACACTTTTCACTTAATCCTAACGACAATTTTGTAGAGCAGGTGTTGTTATTGCCTCATTTATACAGGTAGGGGGACTGAGGCTCAGAAAGGTGAAGTTACTTGCCAAGGTTGCCTAGCAATAAGTAGCCGAGCCAGCATTTGACCTTCAGTGGGTTTACTCTGAAGCTGTGCTCACACTGAGTCGCACTGTGGGGTTTTGAGTGTGCAGAAGAGAAAGGGGGTATAGGCCACCAAGGTTGGATGTAGAACAATGACTCTTTCTCTGCTAAGATGTGAAGTGGGGTTAGAGTTTGGAAAAGCCTTGGGACCTCTACAGATAGAAGGAAGATGAGATGGAGGAAGTGTGTGGGAGACAGGAGGGGTGCTTCTATTTGGCTCAGTGGACCTAAGCAGGGGGCTGTGTACTGGACCAGAGAGGCTAGCTCAGGGAGGGCTGCGGGCAGAGTCCTAGGGTGCTGGACAATTATGCTTTGGGAAACTTCCAGTCCTTTAAATATGGAAGCAAGAGGTAGAGGGAAAAGAGAAGGGGCATTTGCTTCTTCTCAAGTCTAGTAGGGAGAGCATGTGGTGTGGGTTGATTGTGTCCCCCGAAAAGATACGTTGAAGTCTAATCCTGACCACTTGTGAATGGGATCTATTTGGAAATCAGGTATATTGTGAATGTAATCAAGTTAACATGAAGTGATACTACGGTAGAGTGGGTCCTTCATCCACTGTGACGGGGGACCTTATGTAACAGTGTGGGATCCACAAAGAGGGGAGGTTCCAGGTTCCCTGCCCCACCCAAGGAAGGGCGGAGCTTAGCAGCAAGGAGAAGCTGGAGAAGACGGGCAGAAGGAAGGAAGAAGATGAAGAAGAGGACCGGGAGGAGGCACATGGAGCAGAGAGACATGTGAAGAAGCTGCGCTTGCTTTTCAGTCTTGGACTTGTACCAGGGACTTGGGGTCATGGATGGAGACACTTGAAAGAGACAGAGATGTGAGTGAGAGACCTGTGGGGGGGGGGTCAACAAGTGCAGTGTTTTCCTTAACTTGTATTTTGATTTTGCACCTTTCATCCCAGGCTTGTCTGGCCCCTTTGCCCCTTTCCTATGGGTCCCACCAGAAGGTGGCGTAGACTTGCGGCAGGCTTTGGGCCTCAGCTTCCCAGCTTTGGGCTGATGCTCTCTGGCTGGGCATTTACCCATGAGGGGCTGGGTGACTTTGGGTGCTTGATTTGGAAACTATTCTATTTTCTCTATTGCATACTAATATTATTGAAGTTCTTTTTCTATTGAAGACCTTACACACTAAAGTATGTTTTGTCTTGATGTGGCAGATGGCAGAGCCCATTTAGAGCAGGGAGATTTGAGGGTCTTGGGGTACCCCTCAATCTGCACTATAACACTTATAAGAAAAGACACCCAGAGGGAAGACAGCCACATGACAACAGACACACAGGAGAGTGCCATGTAAACACTGAAGCAGACACTGGAATGCTGCAGCTACAAGCCAAGGAACACCAAGGTCAACCCTCAAAGGCTAGGAAGAGGCAAGAAAGGATTCCAACGAGAGTCTCAGAAAGAATATGGCCCTGGGCCTTCCTGGTGGTGCAAGAGGTTAAGTCTCAGCATTGTGAAGCTATCCACAGCCACTGCAGCATGAATTCGAGCTCCAGCCAGGGAGCTTCCCACATGGCACAGCAGACCTCTCCTGCCTTGCCTGCTGCTCCCCTCAGCAGTGTACTTCAGTAGATCCACCTGTTCTGCTCCCCACTCTGGCTCTGGTGAATCTCTCACCCTATACCTCTGACCTACCCTCCAGTTCTTGTATGCATAAATAAATAAATCTTTTAAAAAAAGAAAGAAAGAAGATAGCTCTGCTGACCATAATTTCAGGTTTCCAGCCTCTAGAACTGTGAGAAAACAAAATTCTGTTTTTTCAAGTTACCTAGTATGTAGCACTTTGATACAGCAGCTCTGGGAAACTAATACAGTCTGGGCCCATCCTTGGCTTGGGAGGCGGAGGCCGGGCTCTTGGTCCAGGTTGATGGGGAAGCAGCTAAAGCAGGAGGATTTCCTGGTTAATGTCGAATGCTTGTCTGAAGTAATTAGCCACCAGAGATATCCTCAAATTGCAGTAAAAAGACAGTTGTATACATTAAAGTAGCTAACTTAAGACATAGGTTGTGGTAGGTAGGGTGGATTAAAGGTAGCAAAGGAAGACTGGATCTCAGGCCTTGGCCCCTAGGAACTTCTTGGGGAGCTCTCAATCAGTCTTCCCTTTGGGTAGTGCCAGCAGAAACCAGGTTGGCAAGCCTTGTGCTTGGGAGCAGTAGAGAGTCACCCATAGCTAACTCAAAGGTCCACCATATATTTGAAAATGTCACTCAATATGTAAAGTTCCTTCACACGCTATGTCAGCCATGGTTGTCTAAAGAAGTCTTGGTTTCCCAGCTTCCTATAAATTTACTTTTCTTCCCAAATGAAAAAATTTTCCCTCTGCATAAAATATAGACAGCAGGAAAACACATGCTGATGTAGACAGAGTTGCTCAGTTAAGCTTGCTTGAGCCAAGGACAAATTTTAAAATCTGAATTCCAACATACTGACTCCTTTTTTGAACTTCAGCTATTTTTTTCCACCTTCTTAATGTCTAAATTTATTGGGTCCTTTCCCATGAGTGAAAGACATTAGAAAATGCATTAGGTTCTCATTCGTCAAAGAACAAACTGACTAGAATGTGAGGTAAGTCCTAGGTTTATCTGCGGGACCCACAATTACTAAGAGAAAGGTGTGTTGCCAGCTGAAGTCTGTCTCCTTCAAGCACTTTTAACTTTAGAAAAATTGGGGTGTGACCCAGAGTTAAGCACTTTTTGCAAAAATAAAATCAAACACTATGACAAAAAAATCTCTCCTCTCTTACAAAAAGAGAAATCAATTAGGGTTATAGGATTTATGAAAAAAGCAGAGGTCACTAAACACCGAGATAGACATGGAAAGGTATAAATATTTCCCCTGCCTATCACCCCGAATGTCTTATTACTTTGGGAGGAAAGGACAGGGAATTTTGGCAATTATTTACAAAGAAAAGTGTGGTTTGGTGTGGGAGCTGAGGAAGAATGACCCCCAAGCGACCCTCCCCCCATACTTCCTAGTGACTGAGCCTGAAAAAAAAAAACCCACAACGTGCCCAGAGAGATTTATTACCTTCTGTGTTGCATCTGATTGCAAGAGGTTTTATGACCATGAAATACAAGTCACCTAACTTCCCAGAAAGGAATGAAGAAAATAAATTCTGCCGGGAGCAGGGATGGAGAAGATATTCTAGAGTTTAAGGCCAAACACTGAGATTTTCCCTTGTGGACTGGTCATCTATTTCCTGAGCATAATGAAGTCAAGCTCTTGGTTCAAACCACTGGCTGCAGCTTTGCTTTTGCTTAGCTCCACGCTCCTCTCAATGGCCTGACATTTAAACATCACAAAATGAAGACCTCAAATTGCAGGTCTGCGAGTTTTCTCAAAAACAGGAGACCACACGGCAAAGTGAGGATACCGTGAAACTGAAACAAAGACACGCGTTCCCTACCTGGCCCTCCACCAAATCCAAAGCCTGCAGGAAAGGGGTAAAAGATTTCAGACCTTCCAGCCATGGAAGGGGTGGGATCCAGGCTGGTGAGCCCTGAGAGGACTGTGGGAGGGTCCTTGCACACAGCGGCTCTCGCTGCAGGGGATCTGCAGCTGTCCAGGGAGTGATGCCCCACAAAGGGCTTCACCAGGCCACGGATGAGGGGATTTCCAGTGTCAAGATTATTCACCGACTCAACTCCGATCCCTGCACCCAAGAGACATTTCCATAAAGACAAGAGTGATGGGCCCTGGGATCAGATGTGACCCCAAGCCCCAGGCCAGGTGCCTGCCCAGGGGAGAGCCGTGTTGGGGCCTGGTGGGTCCCACTTCTGAATCTAAGTGTGTGGTGCATAGAGGACGTTATTTGAGTCCTCTATTGGTGTTCTCTTTATATCTTGATTTTGTGGGAGAAACCACTCCAAAATTCTGCCACTTCCATGGCCTTCTGGTGGGCAGAGGAATCAGCTTTCCTCTTCCTTTCACTTCAGGGTGAAGACTCTGCATTTGAATAAGGTGAGGGGAAAAAAAATCAATATTTCTGGAGGGCTGACAGTGGTGTGTTTCCAACAAAGTCAAATGGAAGGTAAATCGGGGTGAGGAGGGGGGTGTTGTCAAGGGGCTGAGGCTGGTGAACAGTGGACCAGAGAGAGATGTCGGAGAGCTCAGCGCTTATGTAACAGGTCAGAAGTCACAAAACATAAGAGAAAAAGAGCCTGTAAAACCAAAGCAGGAAAGCCTGGGAACTTGTTTCTACTTGAAAAATAAGAACAAGGTCTCTTGGTTTCCTGAGACAGAAAGATTAGTGTTTCTGAGTTCAATGTAGGAAAAAAAAAGAATAATGAAGCTTCTTGATGCCACAGCACAATCTACTCTTGAGAACAAGAGAGATGTGTGACGGAAAAGAGGAAGAGGCTATAGTGGCAATTACTTACTGGAGAGAGAGAAGGAGAGAGAGGAAGAATTCAGCATAGGGGTCCCCAAGAAATGCCGTATAACATGCACACAACGATTTTCTTATAATCACCCCACTGTAATGTAGGAACAGTGCATGGTAGTGGCATTAGAATAAATTTACTATTGCTTGTGAACAATAAATTAACAAGATTTCTTGCTATTTTGCATTTCCTCCTCACAAGAAAACCATGCTAGGGTCATAGGCAAGGAAGCTGTAATACAAGAAGTGCTGCATACAAGAATTTTCATTGCAGGGAAACAAAACAGCAGAGCATGTTATGAATGAACATATGTGTCCAGATGCCGGACACATTTTCAGCCCAGAAAGCAGCCTGCACGTCGTTTCAGACCTGGCTTCCCTAGCTAATCACCAACACGGGGGTGGGGGGGGGGCTGTAGTTTCCTCTTTCCCAGGGCCAGGGAAAACACACTTGTCTTCAAAGGGAAATGAAAATGCTTGGTTTTGAGAATAAGATCTAAAACCCCATAAGGCTTGGTATGTAAACTGGGTTTCTAATTAGGGTTCTAAATTAGCCATCTACTCACATACTTGGGAATCTGAGGAGCGGAGACTTTTTGTGTGACCTGGGCAAATCATTTCATTTCTCTGATCTGAAGTTCCCAAAGAGGCAGAACAAGATGAATGACTTTCAAAGGTTACACTGGCAAGCTCTTTCTTCAAATAAACCTTAAGTGGGAACACAATATGTAAATATGTAAAACAGAGCCATTGTGGAGGGGGACTGAGGGAACAAAACTAGCTGGGGTGCTCTTGGCTTCTGAGAGAACTCTTAGGCCTGAGGGTCTAGAGAAGATGAGTCCACCTGGCCAAGTGATACCTAATCTCGTACAAACCTTTCACATTAGGTGAAGGAGGGGGAAAGGTGCGGACTGGAACAAGCAGACACAACAGAAGCCCTCCCTCCACTTTCCTGCGAAGAGGCCCACTGCTATAGGGGTGAGAACCAAGCGAAAAAAGACACTCGTTGCTCTTTTCCTCATTTTCTGCTAATTCAATTTCATGTTGGATTCGGCTGCTGGCAAGATAATGGGCAAGTCTGCAGGGGCTTGAGAGCCCAGGAGAGGCTAATGGAGACCATGCCCCTGCCAGTTGGTCCATTCCGAACGATGGGAGGCCTGGGTGGGCGTGTGTGACCAGCTAGTCACTGATACCATCACTCCGTTGTGATGAGCATGACTTGAATTCCTAATGGCCATGACCCCACAGCACTTAACATCACTTAAGTGATGGTAGGGCAGGTAGGGCACCAAAGCCCTACCTGGGAAGAAGAGAGGAAGGGAACAGAGAAAGGAAAATCCCCATACTGTCCACCATGATATGTGGTAGAGCTCAGGTTAAATCCTATAGTGTACCCTTCTCCCTCCTCCAAAACCCCTCATGTGAAGCTGCAGGGGACATAAGCTAAAATGTCCCTTTGCTTCACCTCCCAGAGGCTATCAAGGAACACAGAGTCAAAGTATGTGAGTGCTAGGAAGGAGCCTGAGAGACAGGCTCTTCCAGATCCTTCCCTTCCCTATGAGGAAGGACTGCCTCACCCCAGCCCAGCAAGCAACAGGCTCGGGTCAGAGCCCAGACGGTAATTCCCACAGGTACTTTGAGTTCTAGAAGTGCCTGGAAGAGCAGTGTGGGCAGAAACCATGGGTTTAAGAGACACAGGGGTTGGGCCACTTGTGAGAGGGTCACCTTGGCAAAGGGGGGCAGCTCTCTGAGCCTCAGTTCCCACACCACACTCACTTCTTATGAGAGCTGTTAGTATGAGATCATGTATTAACAGCAATTCCACCATGCCCAGCATAAAGCAGGCATCCAAAGACTGTTGAATGACAAAGGACATTTTAGTTACACTGACTTCACACTGGTGGAGTCATTGATGGACATTTCACCACGTGCCAGGGTGAGGAATACAGTGGGGAACAAGGCATTTCTGTCTCCGGGTTGCTTAGGAAGTTCTGAATTTGCAGGTTGCTCCTCTTGGTGAAAGAATGTAGGCAAGGGAGGGAGATTGTACCTGAAGAAGCCGGGGCAGAGGTGGGTGTGGGGACTCTGACCGGCGCTCCCTCGAGGCCTCGAGCAAACCTGCTCACCTCCGGCGCTGCCAATTCATGGCTGCCAAGGAGGTACAGGGAGCGTGGGGTGTGCTACGTGACTCTAAGACTTCCAAAGCTCTGAATTCTATGGTCAGTGATCCAAAATCAGTGCCAATAAATCCCACTGTGACTTGTTTTTGTCATTTCCACTCAAAATCCACTTAAAATTCAATGTAGAAGTCTTTCCAGTTAATTAAGGGACCCAATTTGACACTTTTTATTGAGGCTCTACAGGCAGGAAGGTGTAAGAGACTCACCTCCCCCTGGCGTAGCTGGAGAGAGGTGGCAGGAGAAGGGCACCAGCTATGTGGGCACAAGTTTCCTGACTTTGACAGTGACACCTGACCTTACCAGGGACAAAACTTTACAGGAAGCTTCTTTGGGACTGGCCTGGATTCCTTTGAGTGCTCTGAGTTTTCCTTTTGGAAAATGGGAACAACCTGGAGTGTTTCTGGGGATCAGCTGCCCTGATCCCCAGACCTGTCCTAACAGGGTTCAGGGCCTCTGATCTTGAGCGGGCTCTATTGCTCTGCTGGGTCCTTCCTGTTCCCTACACAGGATTCACTTTGAAGTCCCGACACATTTTTCTGCGAGAAGGCAGGACTCCTGGAGGGAGCAATGAGACAGGGCCCCTCTGGTACCTGAAGGGGTTTCAACTGGGGAACAAAGCACAGTTGTTGTAAAGGCAGCTTGACAGCTGGGACCCCTCCACGTCCAAACTGGCTTTGAGTTTTGATCTCGAATTGGAACCTTTCAAGTTATTTCATATTTGGCCAAACAGGGTTTTTCATTTCCTTTTTTCCCCCTCCTTTTCTTATAAAAGGATGCAGACCTGAAAGGACCCCTGGGCACCAGGAGGCTCCGAGGAAACCCACTGCTGCAGTCCTTGCCATTGACTCTGAAACTCTCTGATGAAGCCTCCATCTCTGTCATGTGGGCTTGGACATGAGTGGGAAGCAGGGAAAATCACTTTGGGCATCCTGAGTCCAGGGAGTCGGAAGGATTTAAACACAAAAAGTTTCAGATGTTCAGCTTCTAATGAGGTCAGGTTTGCTCTTTCCTGGGAGAAATGCCAGCCCAAGACTGAAAAGCCTCTTGAAAAGGTCAGCACCCGGGAAGCCACTGCCCAGGTCGTAATTACCAATGGGGCCCTCGTACCGCACTCCCCGAAGTGATTTACTCCCCTATTCGGGAAAAGCAAACAAGCAGCACAACAAAGGCCCCTGGCCCCCTTGGGGGTCCACTGCCCCCTGAAATGCCTGTGTCCAGCTGCCCTCTGAGTGGAGTCTGGGCACCACATGGCAGAGCTGACCTGACACTGCTCTCCCTCCCAGCTCTTCAGAACCTTGGTGGGTGGCCTCAGATGAGGGAATAATCTTGTCACTTAATGACTGACAAGAGGAATGTTCAGAATCCGCGCTGGCTGGGTGATTTTAGGAGCAACACACGAGACACGAGGGCCTGTGCAGAGACCTCGTGTGTCCTCCTGGCCTCTGTAGTCTGTAGTCTTGCAAAATACTCCACATATAGGCACAAACAATTGTTCTAACTAAATCATCTCACAGGCCTTTATTTAAAGTGGCTATCCCAGGGATTTTTCTTTTCAGACGTTCATCTCTGAATGTTGGACCCCTTCTGTCTGTTGACAGAAGGACTTAAAGGATCTCATGCTCTAATGTAACAGCTGGGGAGACAGGAATCTTTAAGTGGGTGGGTGACAACCAAGGCCTGCAGGATCTAACTTTGGGTTCAACCTCGGCCCTCCTGGCCCATGTGACCTCTGCCACTGCTAAACCTCTCCCAGGAATTCCTATCACCAGAGAGCGTCCAGGCCACTTGAGAATCTGAAAGTGAAGACAATGCTCAGATGGCTGCTGAAGGCTTAGAATGGTTCTTCTCCAGGTTGAGAAGAAGTCTTTTCCTATAGCTGCCCTCCGCCAGCACCCCATGCACCCAGAGTCTAGGAATTCGGGGTGCTCAGGACCTCCTCCTCTACTGTTCTGCATGGGTGTATGCAGCCAACTCAGCTCATTCATTTACTTATTTTTATGCCCCTCGATACCTTTTCACATTCCAACCTTCAAATCACTGGGCCAGCACCCCACACGCTGCCAAGACATTGATGAGTGCTAAGGGCTTCAAAAGGCAAAGTCGGGCCTCCCTGGTGGCGCAGCGGTTAAGCGCTGCGCTGTGGAGCTGTCAGCAGCAGCGACGCGAGTTCAACGCCCAGCCGTGGAGAATCCCACATGGCGCGGCAGACCTCTTCTGCCTCGCCCGCTGCTCCCCTCAGCAGTGTATTTCTGATCTGCCTGTTCTGCTCCCCGCTCTGTCTCTGGTGAACCCTCTCGCCGCCCCACGCCTCTGGCCTGTACCCCAGCTTGTATGTATAAATAAATAAATCTTTAAAAAAAAAAAAAAGGCAAAGTCTATCCATGCGATGAGCTATTCAGACACTTTCTCTCTCCCCAAACTCAAGTGGAGACAGAAAATATGTCTCTGTTTGGTCTCCAAGGAAAAGAAACAAAAAAACCATAAATCCTCGTGTAGAAATTTTCATTTTACAATTGTGATGTCGCCTACTAGAATTTTCCTCCCACCTTTTCCAAACACATAAGCACTCGCGGGCCCCTGCTGGGTGGCTCTCTGCGCACATGCATCTGAGACGAGGCTGGTCTCCAGACGACGGGATTTGCCATCTTGTTCTCCCCATTATCCTGCAAACTCTTCAAAGTGAGATATTAAGCTCTTTTCTTTCTTTGTAATTCCCCAGTGCCTAATTCGGTGTTACTCTGTCCTTAGCATGTGTTCAATGAAAATCACTGACAATGTAAACTGAGTTCCTAGCACTGATAAGTGAGAAATTGCCCAGATCCACTGTCAAATGAATTTTTTTAAAAAAGATTTCTTGGATTCAGTGTGTGCGTGTGTGTGAGTGTCAGGAAAAGACAGGCAGAGATGAGAAATTCAGAAATGAAGATGGCCTGAGGATGTAAAGCATTAAGATGCACAGAAACAAGGACTCCCACAGACCCTCAGGCCAACATATAGGACCCCGGCACTCCTTCTATGTCCAGATTTAGCTCCAGATAGATACACAAGTCCACATGTATACACATATAGATAGATATGTACTCATCCATTTCAAAACAACTCAGTCATCATTCTAGATGAAGACCTGGAGATCTCAGTTGCTTTTTACAACAGAGCCTTGGGAAGACCCCGTGCACCTGGACTGTCCACTCACAGCAAGATGGGCATGACAGCACAGGCCTGCAAACACCAAAGACCCATGCTTTTGGTGAAGCTGCCAAAGTTTTTGCTTCCAAATTATAAAATCCTTAATGAAGTGAGGCTTCAATTATGAAACTGTTGACATGTGAGCGTGACAGCTGTCATTCGACATGGGTGCCAGGGAAGCCTCCGCGTGCAAAATGCCCTCCAGCCCACCAGGGAGAGGAAGCACAATGTGGCAGAAAGAGCCAGGGACCAAGTGTTGGAGAATCTGGACAGTGGTGGCGCCCTTTGAGGGCCTGTCTCCTGGTCTGTGGGAGGAGACACCGCCCGGGCCCCACTCCCGCTGCAGCGAGGCTCCACTGTGGAGGCTGCCGGGCACTTAGAGGCAGCAGTGTGGGCAGCAGGCAGCGGAGCCCCCCTTGGATTCATGTTCCCTGCAGCTGGGGACCACAGCACGGCTGCCAGAACCAAAGCCTTTAGAGTCAGAATATCCTAATATACAGAAAAGAATGTGGGACTCCCTAGCACATGACTTGCACTGTGCTATCAAGAAAAAATCAAGGGCCTCCCTGGTGGCATAAGGGTTAAGTCTCAGTGCCGCCACCATGACAGCCTGAGTTCTATCCCCGGCCAGGGAGCTGACCCACACGGCGCAACAGACCTCTCCTGTCTTACCCACTGCTCCCCTCAGTAGTGTATTTCGGTCGATCTGCCTGTTCTGCTCCCCACTCTGTCTCTGGTGAATCATCTTACCCCCTGCACCTCTGGTCTACACCCCAGTTCTATACCAAAAAGAAAAAAAATAAAATAAAACCAAGTTAACGGTTTTAAAACATTTTAAAAGAAAAAAATCAAGTTGTGTGCCTGCGGAGACTGAAGTAAAAGGGGAAGTGTGAGTGGTGTGTTTCATCTGCACCCACTACCCTCTGACAACATCACGTACGTAAGCCACTGACTTTTAAAGACATGATAAACAATTCAAGTAAGAGTTAAAGAAATACCAGCACCCAGGAACAGCTGGATAACTTTTTTGCCTCTTCTTTTAACCCACTGGTTAATTTAACCCAGTCTCTATTAAGTCTTCAGACAAAAAATAATCCTTTCATCAGCCTGTGCTTTTGGGTTAAGAATCATGTCTTTGGTGCCTGTGGCCAGTGTTGCATTTAAAGGTCTCAGACTAATTCCATCAGGTAGTTTAAAGGGACAGGAGTTGAAAATAAGGATGCTAAGCTTAATTTTTTTTTTAAGCCAGAGGGAATAAAGGTTCCAAGTGACCTTTCTGCACGGCAGCACCTCCCTAGCCACGGCCAGCGGGCGGAGGACAAGGGACATACATTCATTACGGCGTGTTTCCAGTCAGAAGCCATCATGCGCAGCTCCTGCTCTTAACTATGGGTTGTTGCCTCTGGTAGTTAGATTTTATTTTCTGCCTATTCTCTTGGTGTATTCAAAACTGCTTTCAAAGTCCCCAAAATGAAGCTTGTCAGAACGTGACTGCTTGAAACACATTGAAACCAAATATGAAAAGATTTTAAAATAGGCATTTCCAATTGATGTCATTGCAACAATGACACTTTAACCATTCCTCTAGTTCTGCGCATCTGAGCAGGGAGAGACCTCCAGGAGCCAGAGGGGCCCTCTTTGATGAGCAGCCCTTGCTCACCTGGGCCTGCTGGGGTGCCCAGACAGCAGAGAAGCTGCTCCCATGGAAACAAAGGGGATGACCTCATCCCTCTATGGTGTGGTCACCAGAGTTGGCAAATAAAAATACAGGACACAGGCATTTCAGACCGGAAAAAAAAAAAAAAGAATTGCTTTGTTTATCATAAATCCGATGCAGTATTTCAGACATGCTCACATTAAATATTTACATGTAGCTTATCTGAAATTCAGATTTAACTGGGCATCCTGAGCTTGTATCTGACTTCTCCACTGTAGTCTCTGATCCCCTAAAGAGTTTGGGATGGATGGGTGGGAAGTGGGGGTGAGTGATGGATCCATTTACTAGCCTGCGAGAATAGCAAAACCAGTGGCCCAGTTTGGGGACTGGGCATTCTCCTTCATCCACACCAGGCTCTTCCCTCTTTCCCTCCTCCCTCACTCTTCCCCAAGGCCTGTGTCTCCTTTAAGAGACATCTGACTCCCTAGCTCAGCAGCCTCCACCACACACCTTCTAATCTGTCCTCTTCCCACACTGAGGAGGTGCCAGGTGCCAGGTGCTGGCTGGAGGTATCGAGGTATTGGCTGGAGAGAGGCTGCCAGTGAGGACTCGTTTGCGTTCACATTCTGCTGTGTCTTGTTTTGTTTCCCAAGAAAGGCAGCAAATAGGTTTTGGAGGGATTCTTGACTTGAGGTTTCTTTTCATTTTTCCTCTCCCTACACGCAGCCCCTCCTGTTTACTGTATTCAGGTGCCAAGAAGCAAATCGGTGTTGGTTTGTTGCCTGTGACCACAATTTCAAGACCCGAGGCAAAGCCAGGGCCGAGGCAGCACGTCCAGCCCAGCAGAAATTCATGTGGACTCGAGCCCCTATTGTCACTGCCCTGATTCCAGCAAGGGATGCCCCGCCCGCCCTGTCTCCCTAACTGCTGATGAGTGATCTCCAGGGAAATAAAACAATCACGTATATTTAACAAAAAGAGGGAAGAAAGAGCTCTTGGTTTAGGGCTTCTTAGTGTGTGCTTGAAGCAAAACATTTACAGCGAAGCCGTAAAATGCATGGAAATAGGAAGAAACATCGACACAACAATAAAGCGAGGGCTGAGATTAATGATGCCATAATACAATCTGTTTTCATTTGGTGCAGAGAAAATTAATTTTTGAAGACGTTTCATTTAACTTTGCAATATTTCGCAGCTTAACCTTTGGTGCTCAAAGCCTTTCTCTGTGATCCACTCTCCACCCTCTGAAGAAAGTTTTATGTCTGGTTGTAAGTGTGGCTTCACGGCGGGTGACACAGGACACAGGCCAGCAAAGTGCACACCCAGGGAGCCAGTTACTGCTGACCACAATTCTCCACTATTTCCTAGGGAAACACCCTCTTCAATCACCTAGAATTCAACTTCCAAAAGAATAAGATGTGTTACCTTCCAGAGCAAGGCACCGGGGTGGGCTGGACGACCAGATAAGGTTGTGTAAGCACTCGAGATACTCTGACCCCTCGAGTTTAAATCCAGGAAAGCAGTGGTAGGAGATCACAGTTCCCACGGGGAAGGAGGTCTGGAACTCGGAGATGTTCACATAGCCATTAGAAGAGGTGAGTGGTCTCAGGCAGCCTGGGGCATGGGAAAGAAAAAAGGGTAAGTCTCATGGAGCCATTTTTTTTTTACACAGAAAGGCAAACAAAGCACTGAAACTCTTTAGGAAGCCCCCAGTCCCCCAATGTAAACCACACAGCCTCCGAGGCCTGAGCAGCTTGGGCCTGAAAGCTCAGACTTCCTTCCCTACTTCCCATGTGATTTGCAAGCAGGCATTTGGTTTTACAGTTGCAAATGGCACCAGCAGACAAAGAGGATGGGGATGTGGGAGAGAGGATGTCACGGAGGACGGGGATTTTCCTAGAGGGTGGCTCCAGGCCTGACGGCACATGGGGAGCACCCGAGAACGTTTATGAAACACCAGTCTCTGAGGCCCGTACCCAGGATCTATGTAGAGCCTGGGTCTTGCTACCTTTCTGCATTTTTTTTTTTTTAACTCTCCAGTAATCCCAACATTCCATTGGGTGAGAGCCACTGAGATGCCACAGACCAGAGAGACATGCAACAGTGCTGGCGGGAGCTTGAGAAGGTTATGAGGTGCACTCGGTTCTGGTTCTATGACTGCTGATGATGGAAGAGACTCCCACCTAACACGGTGCCACTGAACTTTTAAAAATCCCACTGTGTTTCATGTGCGATAGGTAAGGAAGCCTGTGCTATGGTGGTTCTCAAACTTGATGGTGACCCAGAGGGAGAGCTGGTTAGGACCGCAGTAACCACACCTCGGCCGCAGCCACCCCTTCTACCTCCACCCCTGTCAGTAATGGGGTCGTCCCTGGGTTTGCACGGCTGACACTTCCTGCTGCTGCTGGTCTGGAGTCCTGGCTTGAGAAGCCCCACTGGAGTGAGTGTATGTACCGAGCACAGAAGTCTGTGCGCTCTCTGAGCAGGAGACTGGGATCCCGAATCCCTGCTTCTGTAAGACAGCAGCTGCCTTTTTGTCTTGAAGCCTGTGCAGCCTGGGATCAAATTCTCAGGGGCACAGCATTCTGTGTTGTGTGGCATCCACTGTGATCAGGGAGGTTCTTGTCGGCTTCAGCATTTCACTGGAGGGAATAATGACCCTGCCGAGAAGCCGCTTTTCCCGGGGAGAACTAATTGTGTGTGAAGTAAATAATGTATAATGGAGATCCCGACTTTCCCTTCCAATCACAAAGAGCAAAGAAGACCACGTGCACTGCAGCAGCGGCCTGACTCCTCCCAGGCTGACTTTGCTGGAGCGTATGAGCATCAGAGAGCTTTGTGTTCAGCAGATTGCCTCAGTCAGCACCCTGACTGTATGTCAGGGTGAGAAGAGGGTGAGGAGTGAGAGGCCCCTAGACTCCAGGGAGGTGCCCACCTGGGGTCATGCAAACGCGGAGCCTCCACCTCTGTGTCCCGGTGCCACTGAGCTTGCAGGTCCAGCCGGCCACCACCAGACAAGACCGTCCTTTTAGACAGTCCCCATGGCCTTAAATGACTTTTTTCCCCTGAGCTAAAAACTGATGATGTTTATGGCAAAGGTGAAAGGGGTAGGGGTGGGGAAGCTGGGAATCAGAAATAAACGGAATGTATAATTGAGGGGAAAAGATTACAAATTAATACTAACAAGTGAATGCATTAGAACCCGTAAGTGTAGCTCAAACAAGCTGGCCTAAAGGTCTGTGCCTGCTCCTGCCCAAAAGGAGTGTAGTTCTGAGCTACCCACATGGACAGACTGGCCTTCCTCAAATAAAAACGAACCCTGACCCACAGCGAGGCGGTGGCATCAGGATGCTTGCTCTCCAAAACACCAAGTTCCCATGGAAAAGATGGCCTGGGAAGAGAGCCCTCCACCCCCTGCCCCCAAAGCAAAGGATGGCGCTGTGACTCCTGCCGTTAATGGGAGAAGGAAAGACACGCTCACTCTGGGTTCCAGACAGCCTGGCCTAAATATAACAGCAGAAAACTGTCTTCGACTCAACAGTTCGATGTGATTTCTATTTGCACTTATAGATAATAGAGTAAGGGCTCCTCGGCTTTAGCCCCTGGATCTATAGGTGCAAATAAAAGTTACTGGATGAAATGTCACTCGAAGGGCCAATTATATTCGCCCTGAGGGTTCCAGAGGTTTCAGGCTGTCTACAGAGCCGTGATGCCTTGCGGCCTCCTGTGACCCAGTGGGCGCGGGAGGAGGCTGGGGAGGCAGCAGCTCTGGGAGCCAGGCTCTCTCCTGCCCTGGAGTCAGGCACAGGGGTGGGGTGGAGGGCAGAGGACCAGCCAGAGCACCCCCCCTACCATGGGGACAGAGGGTGCCGAGGAGGAAAGAAGGTGCCAGACAGGCTGCTTGCAAAAGCACGCCTCCCGAGAGCTCCGGCTCTTTTGTTGCTGCAGAACTATAAAAGTTATTTTTGACTGAGATTTGAGGAAGGGGTATGAAAGGAGGGGACAGAGGGAGTAAAGGGAAAGCCTGCCTCTGAACTCCTGACAATGACACCCCAAGACACATACCAACATAGGGTATTTTTAAAAATCACTGGGGGAAAAAAAGAACCCCTAAAGAAATATACTGTGTTGAAGTGACATAAAATAGAAAGGGTGGGAGAACAAAAAGATAAGTGGAAAATATGAAGGCCAGTGGTGCTGAACGTCTGAGGTAATTTTCTTCACCATTATTCTGATAGTGCTGCAGGGCTGAAACGAATCAGTGGTTAATACACTTCATTTGAATAAATAACCTAACCTAAGAGCCAGCTGCCGATTTTGTGGACAGTCTCTGAAAATGTAAATAAATCACATGTCTTCTTTGAAGATGGGATATGTAGCCCGCGTGACAACACAGCAAGTTTCTGGGAAGAAATACTGTGACGGTCTGGGCTGCTCTGTCCTCCAAATCCTGAAGCCTTTGTTTCTTCAAGGGGCCGTGACTCTTAAGCTCTCGCATAAGGAAATGATTTATTTCCAACTAAGGGGCAAGCAAAGCAATATCAGACTCTGCCAGTTGTGATTTCCAGGCACAAAGTTAACATTCGTCTCAACTTAAACATGCCAGTGCTTTGGTGCAAATAAGATTGTGCTCCCTCTTCTTCGAATTATGAATTATGCATTGGCTTCTTGGTCCTTTGGTCCCAAGTCACATGTCAAAAAATAAAATCAGAATTAATGTGAACTCGAGGGGTTATTTTCACAAATAGGGCCCTCTATGTCAGCCCAGGCAAATTTAAAAAATGCAAGAGGATAAATATTCGTGGGGTTTGGAGGAAATTTGAATTTGATTACTTTTCTCCTCCTCATGCATTATAAAAAGGGATAACATTATTAGGAGAAAACAGCCTCTGTAAGATTGGCTTTAAATATATTCTCACCACTCCTGAAATAAGTATAAATGCCCTGTTATTTCCATTAAATATACAGTAGTTCATCATTGTTTTCCCAGCCCAGTTACAAAGCTCCCAATTCTTGCACTGCTTTTGGTATCCACGTGCTAAAGAATAAGGTACTTTCCGTCTGGACTTTAAAACTGTGCCTAGGAGCTGGAGAAAACTACAGGGGGTGATGTGGACATCCCAATAAAGAGCCTGGGTGATCACAATGAAGAGAGCGTGGAAGCAGGGCAGTGGGGGGCTTTGTTTCTCCCGCTACTGTTCTACTAGAGAAACGTGGCATGCTCCACAGTAAAGCCTGGGAGAGCAGCCGGGAACAGGCGTTTCCTTCCTGTACCTTGACAGATGGGCAGGTTGTCCCACGTGCCGTCCTCGTGACATAACGAAACCATGTTGTACAGGTCGGGGTAGCGGATCTTGAATCCGTCGTGACAAGTGATGATTAACTTATCACCATGTCTGTACGTCTTGTTGTGAATCTCAGCATCTTCAATTTGGGGAATACGGCAGTCTGCAATGGCATGAAAAGCATAAGTTACTTTCGGAATCATCGTGGCTGTGGTTCACAAGAAAGTTCTTAATTCCAGATGTGGTCTCTGAATGGCCCCTGAGTCACCACTAGGCTCAGCTCCCAAGGACAAGCAGCACCACCTGCTTCAGAGAGAAACAGGAAGAAGGATCGAGAACACAGGGATTCAGTCCCCGTCTGTGACCCATCACTCCGTATAGCTAAGTTTATGGATGATTTTGGAAATAAGTAAAGAAGACAAGAGTCAGGGATTCTTCTGAACCATCTATCTGGTTCCACTATTTGCTGTGCTCGGGGCAGGCCACAGTACAAGGCAGCCAGCCTGCCTGACCCTGCAAGGCCACAAGGCAAGGACCTGAGCCTGGCATGAAAATAGGCTTCTCGGGGGGCCTCCCTGGTGGCACAGCGGTTGAGCGCTGCACTGTGGAGCTGTCGGCAGCAGCGATGCGGGTTTGATGCCCAGCCGGGGAGAATCCCACATGGTGCGGCAGACCTCTCCTGCCTCGCCCGCTGCTCCCCTCAGCAGTGTTTCTGATCTGCCTGTTCTGCTCCCCACTCTGTCTCTGGTGAAGCCTCTCGCTGCCCCATGCCTCTGGCCTGTACCCCAGCTTGTATAAATAAATCTTTAAAAAAAAAAAAGAGAAAATAGGCTTCTCGGAACAGCAGGGGGCCGAAGAGACTGTATTTGCTATTAGCATTTCCTAATCACCTTACCTGTTCTTACAAAGATAATAAACAGAGCAGCACCTACTAATGCCAACATCACAAAGGCTCACAGCAAGCAGCTGTATTGCCTCCTGAAAATGGACTAACTGCAGAATACACACAGGTAGGAGGAGAGGCCTGGCTGGGATTCAGGAGGATGGCAGTGGAGGAACAAGGAGTCCATGCATCAAAAGAATTAAGATAAAGCAAAAATGGATAAATGATACCTATCCCTAACTGGCAACTTCCAGTTTATCAGACCACTTTACTCCACACTGCCAGTTGTGACCCTGCTCCCTCTGCCTGCCACCGTACACACTGCCCAACTGACCTTAAGTCACACTGGTTAGTGTGAGTCTCTCTCTGTCTCTTATGGGCACCCCTCTGTTCACTGTCTCTGATTCCACATGCCTATATGCTTGAGCTATTTATTTCACTTTAAAAGAAAGGAGACCCTGACTTATCTATGGTTATATTACAGGTTTGCTACTTCTTAATCTTTTGAAAACAAGCAAAATCCCAGAAGAACACTCTGACAGTCACAGACACTTCCTCCAGACATTTCTTGATGTGCTAAAATAGTGTATGTTTCTCAGCCACCCCTCCTCAAACTTTATTGAATCTATGATATGCATGATATGGCTGGAATGATGTTCCTAAGAACATGATCTTCAAGTTCCTCTAAATTTTAAACTGTTCCAGGCTCTGAGCCCTTGATGCAGGTGGAAGGGGAGGAGCAGAGGCTGCTGGTGGATGGGTGCTAGGGTGGCCTTAAAAAGAGCAGACCCCAGGAGCTTGGAGGTGGGGTTGGGGCTAGGTTTCTGGGCAGCAATAACCCTGACAACAACAGATTCCAGAGAGCAGAATGTCAGTGGTGGGAAGGTCGGGATAGAAGGGGGTCTCCTGGGCAGAGGAGGGTCCCGGCGATGGAGTGAAGCAGCAGTGGACCTCACTGTCTCATATGGGTCACTGAAGCCAAATGTTTGCAAGTCCAGGTCAGCCTTCATCTAAGCCCTCTCGTCACCATAACCCAAGAGCAGGGGTGTGTTAACCACTGGCTCTGACAATCCCCCCATGCTGCCAGGCTTCTGTACCCACTGCAAAGAAGAAAGGCTGGGGCATCGTGCGGCTCTGCCTGTGAACTCTGCAAACCCACAGCTCCCCAAGAGGCTGATTAAAGGGCTTTAGGGGCGCAGTGCCAATGCTGGGCCTTCCCCTGAGGACACCTACTATCAGTGTCGTTCCCCTCTGCCTATGGACTTCAGCACAGAGTCGTGGTTGCAGAGCTGTTTCGATATTACCCCTCATCTTTGCATTTCAGGCAGTGAAAAGGGGTTTTCTAACTGCTTATGTTTAACCAATGGTTTTTCTACTAGAATAGCTAAATTTCCCCCAAAATCAGCCCCCAAGTAATCCTGACTGGAGTCACAAGAGAGTTGACAACTCCACTGCCTTCTTCTTAATGGAAAAATGTGAATTACATTTTTTCAATATCACGACGCAGAAATTATTCACAGCAAATAAAAACACATTTATCAAGGCATCCGTCTGTAAAATCTTGCCTGTAAATAGATCCTGTGGCAGTAATTTATATGACTAAACCACTGTTTTCATGATTGACTTAAAACTTGTTCAAGTGTTAACCAGGAGCTTCGCAGGCTGTAGAGAAGGCAGCGCACAGAGCGCATGTTAACGCTGCAGCCATGTGTCCTGTGTCCATGTGTCCTGGCTGACCAGGAAGACACATCCAAGCCTTGTTTCTGAGGGTGTTTTCTCTGATCTGGTCTATGATACAGAATGCTTTGATTTTCTAATCAGGACTCCAACTCTCCATAAGCAGGAGGTAAGAACTAGTGCAGAGCACAGGACACAGGTTCAAAGGGAGTTCAGAACCTCCACGTCCCAGCAAGTGTGTCCTCTGCTCCAAGACGAGTCGCCACGGGGAGAGAGGCAACACCAATCTACTATGTGAGTGGAGCCACACAGCAGCTGGGGAGCGGAAGCTGGAGTTCAAACTCTCCCAAGGCGCAAAGCAAGGAGGCCATGCTCCGGGATTGAGGTCAACACTAACACAGACCGCCTCTAACAGAACCTCAACCTAAACCTCGACAGGAGAAAATACCACCCAGAGTGTTTCTGATTTTTATCCACACGTCTGACACCTAATTCCCCCATGAAAGGAGGGTGAAGTAGGAAGAAGCGGGTATCTGGAATAATTAGTAATTCTGGACCTTATTTCTATGGAAAGAAATAAATCGGGACTGGTAATATCCAAACATAACTGTATCATCTTCAGTTCTAAATGTTCCAATAGAAATAGCACAATTTTCTATAGTTTCAATGCATTCAGGTGACAGAATTTTTAGAAATTACTTAGAAAATACAATTAGCAAGGCCTGGTCCTGCCATGTAGAATCAGGTCAACAATCAAAACTTAGGTATATTGGCAGAAATGGGCATTTTGGAGATGTCACTGGAGAGATGTTAAAGATTTCCATTCTAGAAATTATCACTGGCCCAACCCTGTCATTGTTTCTATACCCTGCTTCTAGAAACAACAAGGATTTAATATAATTAATAAACAAAAGGGAATAGAGACCCTAAGGCAGTATTGCAATTTTGTACCTAAGTACAAATTAATCAGACTGGTTAGCAGAGTGCAGAGTCCTAAAGGACAAAGCAGTAATAGTGAAGATATCTTAAAGAATATGTGCTACGAGACTTACTTTTCTTTACAATGTTATATGTGAAAACAAATCTGATTCCTTAAAAGTGTCAAGTGTTCACATCAATCCTGCCCAAAAAGTGTTCCCAGGAACACAAATACATGATACATACACTCAGAGATTCACAATTCATATGAGTATGTTAGGTCTCTGAATGTCTTGCTGTAAAGAATTCGACTGGATTTTGTTTAAGCCAGCATTTGTAAAGCTTATTATTTATTCATCCATCTGCTCATTCATTCAGTGAATTATTGAGCACTTACTCTAGGTCCAGTATGTTCTAGTGCTGGGGATAGAGGAAAGGTTAAAAATCGTACTCATGTGGTGTTTGCACGGAGGGAGACTGCTGGCAAATTATAACAGATAATGAGTTAGAAAATAACAGGCATGATCACTGCTATAACAAGAACAGACTCGGGAACCCCTTTAATTTGGGTTGATAGCAAAGGTACCTCTGAGGATGACATTTATTAAAATGAGACCCAATGACAAGAAGAATTCAGTCAGTCATGTGTGCATCTAGGAGAAGAGCACTTCAGGCAGAGAGGAAAGCTCATGCAAAGGCCAGGAAAGAGTCCAGTGTCCCCCCATATACAAAAGAACATGGGCATGTGTAAACAAGGGAGCAAAAGAATATGGAGAGGCCAGACCATGTAGGGTCTTGTAGGTTAGGGCAAGGAATCTGGGTTTCATTTTAGTGCGATGGGTAGTTATTAGAATTTTAAAAACATGAGTCATACATGATATTATTTATTGTCTAAGAGGGCACAGGAGAGGATTAACCTTGTCTTTTGCCATCAGCTGCTGGGAAGTTACTTTAGTCCCTGGATCATCCAGCCTGAGACAAGCACCTTTGTTTATCTGGAGCCTTTAGGCCATACCGGAGTCTATGCTAACAATGTGCTTTAGGCTGGGGTATGGGGAGGCTTGGGCCATGCTGTATCAGCTTAACCTCTGGAAGGACTGGAGACTAAGATCCATCATGTAAGTGGTCAATCAACCTGTGACTGAGTCACAATGAATCTCTGGGCACAAACCCTTAGATGAGCGAAGGGTTGTCAATTTTCCACATATACCGTTGCTGGAATAAACAGGCATTGTCCACACAGCTCCACTGAGAGAGGACCAACGGACCCTTTGTGTGTCTTTTCTTTTATACAGAACCACCATTCCATGCAATAATACTCAGAGAACACTGTTCTAAACTCCACAGCTTACTTAGAATCAGGCTGAAGATGTTGTTGAGTTGAACCAGTTAGGGCAAATGATGTCATCCTAAACAACTGATATAAGGCAGAGAGACGTAGAGGTGAGTGTTGGTGTGAGCAGAGGTCAAGAAGAGCCAAGTCGGGTTGAAGAAGCAAAGTAGGAAAACTTGCTCTTTCAGAATTCAAAACTTACTATGAAGCTACAGCAATTAGTATAGTACTGACATGAAGACAGACAGAGCAACAGAACAAACCACGGAGTCCTGAAATAAGAGAATAAGGAACCTCATTACTCACAAGGGAGTGGTACATTAAAACCCCCAGCTATCACCATCTATCTGACTCTACAATACCCATCAGATGGCTAAAATACTGACAATACTAAGTGTTGACAAAGAGTACTAAGGGACTCTCAAACTCTGTTGATGGGCATCTCTGTTGATACGATCATTTTGGAAAACTGGCATTTCCAACTAACGCTGAATACAGACATGGCCTATGACCAACCAACTCCACTGTCAGGTAGAGAAGTACCTCCAACAGAAATATGTACATATATTCACCAAAGGTGTGTTCTAGAATGTTCACAGCAGCACGATTTATAACAGACCCAGTTGGGGGGGAAAAAATATCTGAATTCCCATTAACATCCCATTAACATTAACAGAATGTTCCAATCACAGTCAATTCATGTACTACTGGTGCTTCCTACAGAACAGTAGGAAGCAATGACAGCAAACTACAGTTACATACAAAAATATGCATGCATTTCACAAACGTAACAAATGCAGTTCAACCTAAAATAGTACTTACTCTATAATTCCATGAATATATCACTGAGGCAGTGTGACCTCTTATGGAAATACAGAGATTGTTGGAAAAATTGGATTTAGTTTAGAGAGTGATGCCTTAAAAGACAACCCTACCTGATTTCTTGTTTTTCTTTTGATATATAGTTTTAACTACTTTATTCTTAAAGAAACTTTAAAGTCTCTTCCCACTTTCTGCAAAGTAGCCTTCACTTTCAACAACAGGGAAGGGATATACTTGGTTGCTGAGTTAAGCTCACAAGAAAAGTGAGAAGATAAAGGTTCGAATGCCATCCCTGGGACAGAGGGCTTCAGTGGTTCCGTCCCACATGTCAAGGGTCTACTGGGGAAGCGCCTGTGGCAGGGAGAGCAGAGTGCTGAGCCCCACCAACAAGAGAATCGCCAGGGGTGCTGCGGAATCCAGATTCCTGCACAGAAACTTCTAACTTGGAAATGTGTCGCTTAGGCCATTCACGCAAAGGCACCAGTTGAGAGCCACTGCTCGAGGGCTACGCCAGGCATCTAGGTGACTGCCCAGAGTGGAGACAGCAGTCCAGACACAGGCTGGCTCAGATTTAACAGCTCCCAGCCCATCCCTCAGCAGCGGTATCAGACAAATGTAAGGAAGGGCCTACTCAAGCAGGGGGAGGGGAGATAGAGTGGGAGCGAGGGGAGGCTCTGTGGGCCCAGGCCTCTCTTCCCTTAGGCCCTGAGTGGGCCCCAGGGAGCTGTGCATTACTACTAGTTCTCTCAAGATGCTGACTGAGGAGCCAGAGTCAGAAACTGCTCAAGACTGGCAGGAGGGAGATAAATTTCATCTGCCGAGCAGATTTGACGTAGGGGTAGCCCCACATTTTTCATGATCAGTCAACCAAATTCAGAGTAGTTTCTGTTTCGAGCTTGTGAAAAACTGCTTTCCGGGGAATCTCCACGATCAGCCTGGCATTGGAGGTTGCTAACAACGACTTTGCGACCTTTCCGTGTGGCCTGACAAAGATCGGTACATGTGCTGAACCGGCTGTTTTGCATTTGCCTGTCAACTCTGTGACCTAAAGCAGCTGTTACCTCCATGGCCTCTGTTCAGAGGGCACCCTCTCTGGGCTCCCAGAACCCAGGAGGTGATGTCAGGCGGCTGGTAAAGAAGCTGCTGAGGCTTGCTCCCCTCCGCACTTCCAGGGGCTCCTGTCTGCGGCTACCCAGCTGTCATCTCGCAATGGTAACTGATCATTCCTGTCACTTATCTTTGCTGCATCTGACCTAATCTTATTTCCTCTGGATTTTTTTTCCCTTTCAAGTCAAGACCACATTTAAGTCAAAGAAATCTTTTTATAAGAACAAAACCCAAACTCATATTGAAGCCACAAGGGAGGGGGAGTAGGAGAACCAGAAACTCTTGCTAAAAGAAGCCTAACTAAGACATGCCAGTGGCCCTGGAAACAGAGAGGACCCCGTCTGCTCCTTCCCATCTTCAAAGATGGAAAATGAGAAGAGTATACCTTAGGGCAATGAAATCCCTCGTGCAAACCTTGCCCTTGCCAAAAACAGCAAAGGCTGCTGTTTCTGATAACCCATGTCTAAGGTGACAAGGAAGACACTCTGAATGATAGAAATTGCAAGAAGAAGGAAAGGGATTCTAAACAAAACATTTTTGTAGCATCCCTCTGCTTTGGAGATGCTTCTGGGGCTGGGAGACAGCTCACCTAAAGAGGAAAAGCTATGAAAAAGGAGGATGAGCGCCCTGCTTTTGAAAAATGCCCGCAACCCCGTTTCAATGAATAAGGGGTTGTCTTTTCCTGCCATCTTCACCACCAACTTCAAATCATGAGCCAACCTGGGTCTTTTGATTAAAAATTTAAATGTGATAATAGTTTGTACCTTTCCCCCAGGAAATTCAAAAACCTTCTTAAAAGCAAATTATTCATGTTTTATAGCAATCCTGGTCAAGTCTATAGGAGTCAAAATATTTTATTAAGTACTTAAAAATAATGCTTGCTGGAAGAATTCATTTTTTCCCTTGCACTCAGCAAGGCACTGGGGGCAAAGGAGGGTAACGCTTAGAGACACAGCAAGTTAGGGCAGTGGTGAGAACAGCTCTCCTGTGTGCGCTCCGACCTTCAGCCACAGCTAGGTATTGAGGGAGACAGACCAAACGTGTAGGAGGCGAGGGTCCCTGGCTGCACATTGAAATTGCCTTGGGAGCTTTAAGAAACATGTAAGATGGAGCTCCCACTGCCAGCAGCAACTAAAAGGAAATCTCTTAGAGAGAGTTCCAGGTACTTTTATTTCTAAAAGTTCCCCCAGGAGAGGCTAGTAGGCAGCATGGGCAGCAGCAGCACCGTGGAAAGAGCGCTGAACCAGGAGGCGCTGGCTTTAATCCCATTTATTTGCCATGTTACTTGTGGAAGTCACTTAAATTCTACAGGCTTTCGTTTCTTTGTTTGTAAAATAACAACACTGACATTCTCTGATTCTAAGAATTAATGCTCTCCCACGATCTCTATTTTACACCAGAGAAAATCATGTTCTCTTCTCCCTTGCAAAGCAATTAAAGCAATATCAGACCATATTCCTGCATACACGGGTCTCAAACTCTTATTTTGTGTAATAATCAGTTTGGAGTTTCAGAAAAAAGAGAATCCTTGGCCTCACTCCTCACCTTCTCACACAGGCCTGAATATGTACTTTGAACAAGTTCTTGCTGCCTTGTTCTGGAAGTCTTTGGCACACACTTTGGGAATTGGCGCCCTGCATGAACAGACCAATGAGGTTGTTCTTACCTGTTTAAACAAGATGCCTTCCGTGGTGTATGGGGCCTTATGATATATGTCTCCCCCCAGCTCCCCTGGGAAAATTCACCCTTGTCAGGTGAGGTGAGCTTACTGGAGAGCACAGAACTGGGGGGGTCTGAATCCTGACTCTGCTGCTCGCTACCTGAGCCCGTGGGAAATTTAAGCTGGAGCCTCCACTTTCTCATCTGTAAAATAAGGCATAGAACCTACTTCCTTGGTTTGCTGTAGTAATTAAAGAGGATAATGAATGTAAAGCACAGGTACCCAACACAGATGGCAGACGCTTCTCTAAAACATCACAGTCTTGTTGAGGAAGGGAAAAGAAAGGCGACGGATGTGCCGACCGGGAACAGGTGTGTGGGAACAGGTGTGTGCTGGGTGGGCCGGGTGCCAAACACGGGGGCTTCACCTTTCCTGATGGGGTGGGGCAGCCTCTGCACTGGTATCTGGGATGTTCCTCCTCTTTCAGCTGCAGCCTGTCTGAATACCATTCTGCCAGCATCCCCAAAGTGCGGGACTCAGTACAAAACTCATTCTCAACTGCAGACATTACTGTTGTGGGCAAAGCAAGGATAAAATATGCAGTGGGCCAACGCAGACGGTGGAAGAAACAGGTATATACGGGCTTTCCTTTCGTGGAAATGACTAAAAATGGCTGAAGCCAACTGCGCTTGGAGCCCAGATGTCAGGATTTGGGCTCCAAAGTCCACAAAAGCCCAAAACACAAGAAAAGGTCAGAGGGAAAATATCAGCAATTCCTGAGGCGCTCAGTGTAGTGGTCATGGACAAAGGCCCACCTGAGGGATACAAATCTTACCTGATCACCTGCCTAAAGGGGGCATCAGGTGAAGAAAGAAGCAAATGGACTCCCCCAGACCAATGGCCAAGTGATGAAAGAAGACAAGCCCAGATGCAGCCACAGGAAGCAGAAACCAGGAGAGGACATCCCCTCCTACCTCAGAACTACCTGCTCAGACATGCAGGGAACCTCAGCGTGGACCTGATCGCCGTGCGCACCCATGGCTCCAGCACCCGCTCCTACCTAGGGGGAGCTTCCCACAGAAGCACTGAACAGCCGACAAGGGTGTTCTTTGGGCATTCAGGGCACAGTGCACGGGGTCCCAAGCCTGTCACCATGCCCATGGCCACAGTCTCCACTGCCCCCTACTATTAGGGTAGCCCTGCAGGTTGCATAAGCGTGTCAAACAAGGAGCTACGCCGGAGGCTGCAGGGGTGGGGGGGCTCTCCTCATGGGGGTAGCCTTCTGGGGGTTCATTAAATGTGGCGTTTAAACAATTCTTTTATCTCCTTTTTGGTCCTTCTGCTCCTCTCCAGCTCAAACAGGCAATTAGCGGAAGGGTTGTCCAAGGAAGCCGTCTGTTCAGTGAGTTTACTCTCAAACTCACCGCGCTCTGCGGTGTGGCTCTCAGCACCCGCATGTTAAGCTGGCCTGGAGCCTGCTCTGGAATCCGCACACCTATGCCAGCGGTGGGGCTTCAGTTTCACCAAATCCTTTTCTATTTGTTTAATATTTTTTACCTGAAATTGACTTGAGCCAGAGTAACTTATGTGGACTATTTGCAGAGCTGCTAAAAAGAGATGAGGAGAAAAGACAAAGTTTCTCTCCACCTCTGAGGAGCTGCATGCAGAAGTCTGCGCACATTAAAAGCCCATTTTGTCAGAATTTAGATCAACCACAGTGCTAGCTGTGTCTCCTTTACCTCCACAAGTGTGCACCCAAGGACAGGGAACTCCAGGAAGAAAAGGTGTTTCTGCCCATAAAGCTGGTCGTCTACACCCAAACGTGCTCCAGGGACACCCAGAATCCACCAGAAGCTGAGGCTCTTGCTAAGGGTCTGACTTCAGCACCCACACACCCTCCCGAGCAATGAGTGCCTAAGAGCGGAGGAGTTGGGTGTGAGGAATGTGGTCATGTGACTTATGGCTCTGGCCCTACCCAGGAACTTTGGACAATTATTTATTTAGTTCTGTATTTAAAAAACAAAACTTCCGTAGCTAGTATAACCCAAGCCTGAAGAGCTAAGATGTATTCTATCCCAGCCACGCCAACAGATGGTTCAGTAATGAAATATTTCCATTAATATTGATATTAAGTAGCTTTTGGCAAGATGTGGGTTGATTCTTCTCCCCTCCTCCCAAATAATATTGATTCATAAAATAAATGGATGTGAATTAATTTTATTTTAGTCTTTTTGGGATACGGATCTTCCTTGAATTACGATGGCATCCTAAGTCGGAACTAATGTTGTAAACGCTGGCAACACAGGACCCTGCAGAACAAGGGTGGTTTATGTAGGGATCCCATGGCTGACTGGGTGCAGCCCAGCATTACCAGTTCCACAGGAGGCAGCTAACTGGGGGTAAAAAAATCAAAATTCATAGAGCAGTTTCTAGTGAATGATGATCACTTTTGCACCATCTTAAAGTAGGGGAAAAAAAGAAGTCAAACCATCGTAAGTCAGGGACCACCTGTACTTATGTTTTAAATATTCTACTTTATGGCATGCAAACCAGAGTCTCCACCAGAGCACTGCCCCTGCCCCTGCCGCTTGTCAGACTTCCAGGCAGGAAGAGCAGCCTTCCATGGCCTGATTTGACATTCACTGAGTAAGTGTTTATAATGTGACTTATGTTTATATAAAGTCAGTCTCACGTCACTTCTACCTTTTCTCATGATGTGTGGAAAGGAATGTATTTCCCAGGGAAAGTGCCCCAGTACCCCTAGTTGAGTGGTTCTAGAAAGGAAGAGGCCTAGGTGGGGGCCACCACCCTGATCTTGAGTCATTGCATTTACTGTCAGCTGCACTGTGCCCACAGCATATATTTAAATTCTTTGCCAATTCCAGGGTCTCCTCTCCACCACACCAGTCACCTCTCCCTGGACATAAACATTCTTACCTCTGCTTGGGAAAATGCAGGCTGCCATCTTGCAGAAGCAGGGTAGAGAAGCATCTCTGCATTAGAGGCTTTGGGTGCCATGAAATTAATTCATTGCATATGTCATCAGTTCTGTAAATCTAAATGTCTGAGATTCAGTTAACTTGGACTCAACAATTTAGGTTGGGATAAAAGGCCATGGGAAAAGGGAGATGGCTAACATATGTGGCAGAGTGAAGTGAAGAATAAAACAGGGGCATACTACTCGGTCATGAAAAAGATGAAATCTTGCCATGGTCTGATTTCACTCATTTGTGGGATATAAAGAGACAGAAAAAGGAATCAAACAGTCAAAATAAAAACAAAGCCTTAGACTCTGACAACAGAACGGTGGCTATCAGAAGGGAAGAGGAAAGGGGAGGGAGTGACTAGATGGGGCAGGACCGGTGGGTGACGGATGGTAACTAGAACTTTGCTGGTGGGTGGGTGAGATATATGCAGTTGCTGAGGTGAGAAGTATACTGGGAACCTAAATAGTGTTGGAGACTAAGTAATCTCGATAAATATTAATTGAAAAAGAAAAAATTAAAAACACACTTCAGAAGCAAAAAGGGAGAGAGGAAACCTATGTGAATACACAGGAGAACATTCGCCTAGTACCATCTTGCTTCTGTAAAGCATGTCAGTACTACAAAGCATTTTAAAGCATATGAGCTTATTTGTTAGAAATCTTCATCTCAGGCGGAACTGGTTGACAGTATGGCAAGCCAGAGGGGTCCAGGCGATGGTGACAAGACGTGGGGCTGGAACTGGCTTGCCTGTTCCTAAGTCATCAGTTAACTCTGAGATGACTCTCTGCTTCTCTGAGACTCAGTTTCTCTGTTGGTTAAACAAAAACTAACTCACTGTGGATGATGAATGCGCTTTACCAGCACGTGGCTGCCTAATTGACAGCAGGGCTTCTGTGACACAGAGGCAGTTAGACACAACCTCTTGGAGGAAAATGCTGAGGTAAGACTGGTTATGGATCTACTTCCTCATCAGCTGTTCACCTTAACAAAAGAGGCGAGCCCCTCTGAGCCTCAGCTTCCTAACCGGGGAGCGAGGGCAGTAAGACTCATCTTGGAGAACAGCTGTGCGTGTTCGATGAGACAGTGAGTCAGTGGATCTGAAAGCACTTTTAAACTTTAATGGTCTGTTAAAACGTGATAACATACCATGTCCTACTATTACCACCACACAAAATTTCATTAGCCTTCTGAGACTTACCTGACACGGGAAACAAATGAATTCCACAGCCCTTGCTATCAGTATTTGCCCAGCATACAGGCCTCCCTGGTGGCACAGGAGTTAAAGTCTCAACATTATAAATCTATCACCAGCCACTGCAGCATGAGTTCAATCCCCAGCCCGGGAGCTAACCCAACACAGCACAGCAGTGCAGCTCCCCTCCTGTCTTGCCCGCTGCTCCCCTCTGCAATATATTTCAGTAGATCTGCCTGTTCTGCTCCCTACTCTGTCTCTGGTGAATCCTCTTACCACCACTCCCCCCCACCCCACACCGCACCTCTAGCCTGCACCCCAGTTCTTGTAATGTATAAATTAACCTAAAAAAACAAATTTGCCCAGCGTAAATCCTGATCAGAAGTAAAGACCATTTACAAATCAGGGGAAGTTTAACTTTTTCACAGCCTGACATCCACAACATAGACTTGGAGGGGCCCCTGCAAACCGCAGACAAAAGAAGGTTTAGGACACCGACAGCGATGGCTTTTTCCACCCTCACGGCAACTAAGACAATCTCTTTATACAGACCTTCCAAAGACCTTCCAAAGACCAACAAAATAACCAATAGCAAAAATAAATACACCATCATACTTAGGAAGGCGGTACCCATTCTTTCAGACTTTCCAAAATGATCACTGGAGCACACCATCAAGACTGGGCTGTGGGGTCCTGGGCCCTCCTTTGGAAACATGGGGTCTTAGTTGATATGATTCACATTATACCCACCATGAAACTGTAAACTCACCACCGCCATCCCCATATACACAGCCCCTCCCTGCACACTCAGGGCTGAGCTGAGAATAATGCACTTGGACTTGTAGAATAAAAGTCTTCCACTCCAAGATGAGTTTTCACTCCCTTTCTTGGAATTACTCTATATTATTTAGTAAGGCTTAGATGGAAACTCATCTAAAGAGGGACAAATCTTCTACCCCACTCCCCACCTTCACTTCCTCCCCAGGAATGGTAAAATCACAGCAGGTCTTCATCTCTGGATAATATTCAGAAAGTCTCTTGGTTTTTGCTTGCTCTCTGAGGTTCTTGTGTTTGAGTTCTAAGCACTAGAAATCACAGGCCATAGATTCTAGCAGGGAAGTCTATATTTAAAACCAAATAAGCTTTTAATTAAAAGAATTTTATGGAGGTTTACATGGGCTGCAAGTAAGAGGGAAAAAATAACCTCTTTTTTAAAACCTTAATTTTGGCTTTAAAAAACCCTTGAAACCAAAGTCAAAGATGACACCAAGACACTATCTTATCCATCTTTCATAATTCTCATAAGGAGGAACATAAGTGATAAATACTTGTCAAATTAAATTATGCCAAAACTTTCAGAAAGAAGATATACATTAAATCAAAATACGTTTACATATCATTATTAAAATATTATTATAAAAGTTACATCCCAAAACAAAATCAATAATGGCATTAAGAGAAAATGAAGTTTATTTCTAATGAACTGAACAAACTATAAAGTCTGTGCCTCACAGAAATTTGAGACTAGACTGAATTCTTGATTCATGCTTCTGCCGACCCCCAGAGAATTATAATCAACAACCTGGAGTTCTAATTAGTTAACTTCAATATATTCTTTTAAACTCTAAATGTATCTACCCAGAGTAAAAACAAACAACATCTATATGTGAGTATACAAATACACAAACACACACACACACACACACCATTGTTTCAACCAACAGATTTAGGGATAATTGCTAGAAGTAAATGAGTAACTTGTCACAATCCATAAATTGCTAGAAATAAATGTCTTCCTTATCAATCCGTCATTGCCTGCCAGGGTTCTTTCTCCTCTTAAATGAAGCACGTCTAACACAGCCCTGATAAGTAGTAATTGATTTAATCCTCTGAGTAACATGCACGTTCTGTATCATTATGTACAGTTCTTGCCCAATATATTTACTGCACTTTTTCTTGACTAACATAGAAATGAGGGCTGAGTTGGCAGACCACTAATACATAGGCCTAATGTTATCTGAGTTGCTCCCTCGCATTGATAAAAATGGTGATAAAGTGGATCCTAATTGAGACAAAGAAGGAAAAGGACCACTTCGAATGCCGAGGTGAATTTAGCCCCCTCTGGGGTCCACATCACATACCCAGGCTCTTCTTCCAGCACGCAGGCTGGCCCGGAATCAGCACGGCCCAGGGCACAGAGCCCTCTCACACAGAAACCTCACGGCCCGCAATGGTGGCCGAGTAACCCACCGTGTGAGCGGCTTCCCGTGGGTGGGGGTAGGCACGTTACCTTCTTGCACACAGACGGGTTTATCGCTTGGGATCCAGCCTAAGGTTCCGTTAAGATGTTTCATACACAGTCTCTTTGTAGAGCCCTTCAGCTTGAATCCGTCTTGGCAGTGAAATCGGGTGATAGAGCTTTCAAAGAAAACCCCTCCGCTGGGCGTCCTGAAGCCATTCTCGGGCACGCCTGGGTCAGCACACACCTGAAGGTCATCAAACCCTGAGTTGATAGAGAGAAGAAAAGGTGCTTCTGAATAGATTCTTCTAATGCCAAGGAGCTTCCTAGATAAATAAAGCTGATACTGTGTTATTTCATACACTGCAGACCACCTAACATCACCAACAAGAAAGCCAGGACTACAAACATTCTGATGCACAGTTCACGTTTGTAGGGTAAATGAAGTTAGCAGATTTTTCTGCCCTCCCATCAATGATAACTCCCTGCAGTCCTACACGCATGCCTGATGGTGGGCACCTGAAGCAGGGTGTGGGTGTGCTTGAGTGGGCACACCTGAGCCTGGAGGACGACGCTATGAAAGCAGAGGAACAGAGAGTGGCTGCAGAGGACCGTGTGGTGGGTTGCAGCAGAGAGAACACGAGAGAAGGCCAGAGAGCCCAGAGAGAGTAAAGATTCGCCAGGAGCTGGGAGGCCTGCCCTGTACCTGGTTGCCTTTCTACAAATGCTGCAGGAAAATATTAAAAGCCTAAAAAAGTCACCGAGGGCTCCCAGACTCCTCCTTTACCCATCTGCCCCAATCATAGGGAACCTACTCTCTGTCCTGCTGGCACGACAATGCTCCTTTTTCTTTTTCTTTTTTTTAATTGAGGTAAAATTGGTTTACAGCGTTGCATATGATTCAGAGGAATAAGCTGACACATCCCCAGATGCATGTCACCATACCACACCCAAAACCAAAGCACCCACAGTCCTGCCCCACAAATCACTGGGCCCCATGTCTACTTTGTTCCAACTCCCACCCTCCCTCCCCCTCTACTAGCCTCAACTCTACAGTCATATTTCTAGACTTTGTTTTGGTCTAGTTTTGTCAGTTCCTTTGTTTTGTTTCTCTATATTCCAAATATGAATTAAATCATATGACTACTTTCACTAGCATAATCCCTTCTAATTCCATCTGTCATCACAAACTGCAAGCATTCATCTTTTTTATAGCTGAGTAGTATTCTACTAGGTATATAAACCACATCTGTCACGGGGTACAAAGGTCGTTTCCATAACTTGGCTATTGTAAACAGGACTGCAGTGAATATAAGAGTGCATGTGTCACTTTGAGTTAGTTTTTTTGCATTCTCCTGCGTCATATGGTTGATCTATTTTTACTATTTTGAGGGACCTCTATACCTTTTTCCATTCCTACCAAGAGTGTATGAGGATTCCTTTTTCTCCACACCCTTGTCAGTATTTGCTATTTCTGGGGTTTTTTATATGTGCTGTTCTTACAGGAGTATGGTGGTATCTCATTGTGGTTTTCACTTGCATTTCCTTGATGATAAGTGATGTTGAATATTTTTCCATGTTCTTATTGGCCACTTGCATGTCTTCTTTTGGAGAAATATCTATTTAGCTCTTCTGCCCATTTTTAAATTGAGTTGTTTTCTTTTTATTGAGTTGTCGGATGTATGATGTGCAAATATTTTCTTCCATTCACTGGGATCTCTTTGTTTTAATGACATTTCTTTTGCTGTACAGAATATTTTTCAGTTTGATGTACTCACATTTGTTTATTTTTGCTTTTGTTTTCTTTGCAGTTGGAGTCAAATGCTTGAGATACTACTGAAGCCAATGCCACAGAGTGGTTTTACTTATGTTTTCTTCTATGTATTTTGTGGTTTCCAGTCTTACATGTATGTCTTTAGTCCATTTTGAGTTGATTTTTATATATGATGTAAGAGAGTTATCTAGTTTCATTTTCTGATGTTGAAAACTGTGGCTGTCCAGGTTTTCCGGCACATTTGTTGAAGAAGTTTTCCATTCTCCATTGTATAGTCTTGGATCCTTTGTTGTAGATTAACTGTCCATAGAAATACAGGTTTGTTTCTGGGCTCTCGATTCTGTTACATTGTTGTGTGTGTCTATTTTTAGTCCCAAACCATACTGATTTGATTACTATAGCTTTGCAGTATATTTTGAGTCTCAGAGCATGATACCGCCATTCTTTCCTGTCATGATTGCTTTGGCTAGGTTACCCACTTGGCCCATTGCTCTGCTCACTGAGGACCCCCCCTCCTCCAGATATTGTTTCTAGTATGTCCTGAAATCCTCTGTTTTTCCTTCAGGAATTACTGACTTTGTTCTGCTTCAATCTAGCGTGAGTATACAGAGGTAAGCCCAGCATCTTTACTCTGCTACCACTTTGCTGCTCTCCTGATTTTTGCTCTTAGAACAAGGTACATTAGAATTTTCAGTTCCATGGCCAAGTCAGTGCTTGAAGGAGGTTACAGGAGTAGGGAGATGAAAAGTAAACCACAAAAGGAATATAAGATGTAAGTGCCCCAGACAAGTACAAAAATTTGAAGAGAGCTGAATTTGGAGAAGTGCTCGGAAAGTGGTAGAAAGGGTATGGGAGGAGGTGGGTTCTGAGCTCCACTATGAAGGACAGGTTAGAATCCAACTAACTTTGTGGAGGGCAGCATAGGTCTCATTCTAACTGGGGACTAGCAAGAGCAATGACCAGGAGCTTGGGGGAATAGGCCAAGTTTGGGGATAGCAAGTAAACATGAGAGTTGTGAGAATGGTGTGCTGGGAACACCCCACATCCCTGCCCTCACTCCCATCTGCTGGGCTTAGTTCAAGTTTCTCCTCCTCTGGGTGCCTTCATTCCCCCACCTCTCCCCTTTTTGTTCCCACCACTATAACACGAACATAGCTCTGTAGTGAATTATTTAGACAATGGCCACCTCTCCCTTCAAAGACAGGTCCTGCAACTTATTCATCTTTGTTCCCCAGAATCTATCAGTGTGCCTGCTAGGAAGTGCTCCATAAATGTGCACTGGGTATATTAACAATTGGAAAAGGGAGCTGGGGACATCATGGGGTGACCTAGAAGGCAAGGCTAAGCAAGGAGGCAGGTGTGGGCGTATGGGGCATGGAGCAGGGCAGGGAGTATTGGCAGGTCAATAAAACAGCAGCCTTGGGGTTAACTGAAGGAGAGAGAACCTAGAAGTTCAGCCCAAAAGCCACAGCAATGGTGCAGGTAAGAGGTGATGTACCTGCAAGGGCACATGAGTGCTGGACAGTCCACATGTGGGACATTCAGTTCCAGGTCCCCCTTGTCAACTGACTGGATGTTGGGGTCAAGGAGATGCCCAGACAGCTGGAGTGAAGACAGACCCAGAAACAAGTATCTACGAGCAGGTTGGGGGAAGCCTAGGATAAGACCAGGGTCCCCCATGTGCATAATACTCCAAAAGTACCCTCAGTGCAGGGAAGCAGAGAGGTGGAATCCTCACTGCCACGAAGACATAACATTCCATTTTCGTCCTCACAAAATCCGTCAACAAATCCTTACTGAGAGGTACTAAGAATGGCGTGCCACTCCACTCCCGCCCCAGAGCAGCTGCTGGGGCCAGGTGGGGTTGGACACCATCGACACATGGCAGAAGGGAAGGAACAGCCTGGGCCAATTTATAAAATCCCAATATAATCATTAGGGCTCTTTGGGGATTGACTTGTTTCCGGGTGAACTCCAGACATAGGGCTCATGAGCTATCTGATCCTCTCTAACAAACGGAACAGGCCAGATGTCCTCGGCTGGTAGGCAATTCCCCACCCCAACTTGTGTGTGCTCCTGCAGGACTCACTCACTTGTGGCCTCATGCCCCTCGGCATCCTGCCAGCGCCATGTGCTGAAAGCCACACAGCCCAGGAGGGACCACCGTGCAGAAGTGCAGACGTCACAGCTAGGTGCTCACCCAGCAGAGGTGAGGAGGCAACCGGGAGCCAGGGGAAGCGGAGGAGGCGGGCAGGAGGGCAGATTGCACCCACATCCGGGGCCCTACTGGTTAAGTGGGAGCAGAGCTGAGTTGTGATCAACTGATGCTGTTTTCAGGAAGGACACACCATGCGGCCCCTGGTCCCCTCCCCCGGGCACAGCCACGTTCACGCACCCCAAGCCCCTGACGCCTCGGCCTGGCAAAGGTAATCAACGTTGGGGCTGGGATGGAGAGGAGGGGGCAGAGTATTGGCAAGTCACGATGTGATGTGGTGTTTTTATTTCCAGAAAAAGGGTTGTCGGGTTGTCAAGTGATGGATGTCACCATTTTCCTTCAGAGTCTGGTGGTCTCAGGGTGGTTCCTTTAAACCTACGTCCGTTACGGCATTGAAGTGGAAAAACAAGCAGCAATAGCATGCAGGATTTCATCACGGCCTCAAAAGTCTGGAAGCGCAAACGTACAGAAATCTGAAACCTGAATGGCCTGGACAGCTCTGGCAGGAGGGGGGGGTGAAGGTCATTCTCGCCCACACACGTGCTGTCAGTCAAATAGAACCTGTCTGCTCTAATCGCACAGGGGTGGGGAGGTAGCATATGCATTACCTGGGGGGGGTTGGGGGGGGAGGTGTCCACAGAAGGGTAGCTAAGTGCTGCAACAAGTCTCTGGAGGGCCCCAAGCTGAACCCTTAAGGCTGGGCACACACTGGACAGCCAGATGGGAGGAAGGGGGGCTGTGGGGAGAGGCTTTGAACTTAATGCAGGGGCAGGGGATAGGGACAGAGAGTTTGGAATATGAACGTGACTGCGGTCAGGTTTGCTTTATTGGTACAATCTCTCTCAGTCCTCACATGGAAGACTGGAGACCAGGTAGGAAGTAGGAAGATCATCAAAAATGTCTCCCAGGACACCAGCTATACTTCAGGCTCATGGAGCAGCCTTTTTAAAAAGGCAGACCCACTGATGCAGACTCTCTCGGGATGGGTGGGTACAGGGGCCTGGACTTACATAAAGCTTTCCAAATGACTCTTGGGCAAACACTCCAGCACCTGTCTCAGGGCCAGCATTTGAAGACTGTGAAATTTCAAGGGTGCAGCAGTAACCTGCTTTGGAGGGAATGGAATAGAGAGCATCACAGAGACATTTTGTGGCCCCAGACCACAAGCTATTCTCTCTCAGGGAAGGACAGATCATTCAAGTGAGAACTGAAGATATAGTCCTGAATCCAGCAGAAAACTGCTTCCTGCTCTAATAAATAAATGACAAGCTCGTCATGAAAATTACAGTGTGAGAACAGCAAAATTTCCCCATGAATCCAATTTTGTACTATTTCTTTACCCATTCTTTCACTTTTAAAAAAGCATCGCCATTCACTTATTCTGGTTTCCTGCAAACATAGCTAACTTCTGTGTTTTCATGCCTCGGCAGTGTGGAAGAGACTACATTTGAATTGGTACACCCAGTAAAACAGACTGCCCTCCCCAATGGTGGTGGGCTTCATCCAACCAGGTGAAGACCTGAATAGCATGAAAGGCTGAGTAAGCGAATTCTTTCTCTGCATCCAGCTACCTGCAGACTGGGACTTGGGTCTTCTCTCTCCAGACTCAGACTGGAACTGACATGACTGACTTCCCTAGAGCTCAGACCTTCAGATTAGACTACAACAAAACCATTGGCTCTCCTGGGTCCCAGCTTGCTTACTACAGATCTGGGACTTCTCAGTTGCCATTACTTGTAAGAGCGCACACGCACATGCACACACACAGGAATAAACATAACATGTATAACATGTATAAACATAACACACATATACATGTATCCTATGGTTCTGTTTTCTGTGGAGAACTCAGACTAATACAATTTTCCTAAAAACATTTAGGCACTTAAAATATGTGAATGACCTCAATGACCGACTGTCCCCACTCTCCAGGGGATGCTACTTTCCTCCGGACACCTGAGTGACCATTGGGTGGGGCTGCCCTTGGGCCTAGGGTCTCAACAGTCCAGGTATAGCACCCCAGTCTGCTGTCCCCCCTCGTGTGTTCTTGGCCATGGGTCGCCCCCTTGGGTCCTGGCATCTCCATTGCTACCACTGAGTGTCCTGTTTGTGCGCCCAGGAATAAACCACTTGTTCCAAGTCATTTGTATTTTGGACTCTGGTTCTCAATGGAGGGCAAGATCTCCTCTTTGCCTTTTCTTCCAACCAAAGGCTGTGATGGTGAGGAGGACTGAGAGAGCCCTGCCTTCCCACACAAAGAAAGGCAACAAACTCTCAGTCTCATTATGAGGCCTTGACACTTCTGGTGTGGTTACTTTGAGTCTGCTGAAATCTGCCAGATGGTTTCACTGTGTTGTGAACAACACAAGAAGTCTTTGAAAACAATCAGAAAAAAGAAAGAGGTGTGAAAAGCAATCTTTTGGCTTATTATAACTGAAAAAGTCACATTCTAGAAAGAAAGGGTGTATCAAATGTAGCCAAATCAATTTAGAACTAGGGCTGGGTTTCCATTTCTCTATAAACTGCTATAAGAGTCTTTGGGGGAATAAACAGGGTATAGACACAAAGAATTGATTTTGTATGAATTCCTTTAGTGAGAGGATCCTGGTGCAAGCGAGGAAAGGGCATCCGGCTAAAGTTTAAACACACATGTCTGCAAAATTTAACTGGACTGATGAGCAACCCCCAAGCCTCACCACCTACCCCTCCCCTGCTATGGGGAGTCGTATTGTCAGCCTCATACAGTTAGCATCAAAATCACCTGGTCTCATCTGTCCCATCATCTCTCACAAAGGGACATGGAAGCCTGGAGAGGTTAAGTGGCTAGTTCAGTCATTCCGATGGCCACTGGCGGAGCTGGAATTAAAAACTGGGTCTTCTGACTTCACATCCAGTGCTCTTTCCACTTCCAATGCTGACTCCCCAGCCTTGTCCTGTCATATTTCAGGTATGTAAATGACTCACATCTTCATGATATTGTAAACTCCTTGAGGGAAAGAACACTTGTGAATGATTTTGAGCTCCCATCTGTTACTACAGGAATAATAACGACAGTGAAGTGTTTCATGATTGGATAGGAAATAATCCTCATGGTTCCCATCGAAAGCTGACACCTGTCATTCAGGGACAGATCACGTGGCACTGCCAGTGCGCAGTCAGCATGATGGAGCTGGAGGACCTTCCTTGTCACCTCAGAGATCCAAGAATCCAGGCATAGTGTGCTCCTACGGAACAATTCCGCTGAAGAAAAATGCCCCTGAGGAGGTCACAATCGAAGCCCAGATGTCAGTTGCTTGAAACAATGTTAGTCCCAGAGATCGGAGTGCACTGTGCCCACAGTGGAAAGGAATAAAGGGAGAATGGTGTGGTCACTTGAGAAAGTCCCTCTTGACCACTGAAGGGCTTTCCTCTATTAGGTCTGAGCATGCCAATTTGAGCTCTCCCTGGATTGAAATCTGCCCTTTTTCATCACCAGCAATGCAGACAAGGTTTCTGTAAAATCACTTAACTACTGAAATATCACTGCTTACTTAGGCCTTTGTGCCAGGAGGGAGCCCTTTTTGTCGCATTAGAGAAGTATCTTCAAAAAAACCTTTCCTATTTTTAGAGACTCTGTAAGTTTAGAGTCTCTGTAAGTTTCCTATTTTTAGAGACTCTGGCTTGTTGAGTTATAAGCACAAACAAATCGGGTTGGGCCTGAGGCTCTGGTGATGGGGGACCCCTGACCATCTTCTCTCTGCAGTGCACCCCTCACCTTAAGCTATCCCCAATTATCCTGAACTTCCCACCATTTCAAAAATCCCGTGCTATTAGAACTACCTTATTTTCAAAATGAACACATGTATCAATAGCTCATCTTATTTCAGAAACGACCTGAGTTACTCTTATATTTGCAACAAGGCATCAGCAGCCAAAGAAGAGCAAGGAGAGCTGCAACACTGCAGGAATCACAGTTGGCAAAACTTATTTGGCAAGTAAATCAATTTCTTAACACTAATATTTCAAAATCTAGTGTTCCCGGCTGTTGGTGGTCTACAACACAGAACCGCCAGGTGCGCCAAAAGTCTCCAGTCATGTGGAATTCAGTCACCAGTACATTTGGCTGATACCTGCTCAGCTGCACACCAGAGGATCCTGACATCAGGATCTGCTCTGAAGGTGTCTGCTCTGAAGTGTTCCCTCCAAGCCCGAGATACTCGAGAAGTTCTTCATATTCTGGAGCTGTCCTAGGCCAAGGTCGGGCGTGCCTCTCCCCAGCAACAGAAAGGTAGAGAGGTAGGGGCTGCCAAACACGGTCTAGGAAATGCCAGAGGGGCTGAGTAAAATTGAACCCAAGGTTGTTCTAGAATGTCTCACTGTTGCAGAGATGCAAGAGGAGGTGCGCTCACCCCAAACTAACCTGCCTCTGGAAGAGAAGACGGGGTGGCCAAGAGGGTCCTCCCAGCAACAAAGATGAAGCCCAGAATCAGAATGTGGCAGAAACAGTAGGAGACGCAGACAGACTGTTAAAATCACAATGAAAATCAATGGGAAAATATGATTTGCTTTATAAAAGTGCACTTATAATCCTTTTTTCCTTAACAAGATCATTATTGTTTCTTGACCTTCTCTGTTTCCGTCTAAACAGTCTCGAAGTCTGGCAAAATTTCAGCTATTTTCTTTTTTTTAAATGGGAAGTAGGAGAGAGGAGCATTTTAAAAATCAGAGATGGGAAAAGAAAAATTATAATCTCTTTCTACATTTGCTCCATCAACAAACAGTGCTGGGCCCAGCAGGACAGTTGCTGAGAAGCATCCACCATCAGGTGGCGTGGGCCAGGGCCTAAAGGGGGCACCAGGCATGCGTCTAAGACCCTCCATAGCTTTTAATCTGCCAGTTGTGACCTGCAGTGGGTCATGAAATCAACTGCAAGGGTCACAACCAGCACTTTTGGCGATGAAATGGAAAGGGAAAGTCGGAGTGCGCCCTATTGTGGTTCTGTGACAACTGTTTGTGTGGATTTATTAGTTTTATTTATGCACACAAGCTGGTCTGCAAAGTAAAATGTCTTCCTTTCTGTGACTCACAGTCAAAAACAAATTGAAAAATACTGCTTTAAATATAATCTACTTTGTCATTCTATTTGAAAACTTAAGTTTACTGTAAATAATGCTGTTGGTGCTTCAGGACACAGTTCTGGAGTAAGACTTTCTGCTTTGAATCTTGACCCTGCCATTTTCTGGGTGTGTGACTGTGGCTAAGTTACTTGCCTTCTCTGTGTCTTAAGTTTTCATGCTTGAGATGGGTAGTTCAAGAACAGTGCCTATGTCCAGGGCGAGTGGGCAACTCAGTGAATGCCAACACCCATAAAGGATCGACTGGCACAATCCATGTCTGTAAGGTGTTATGTTATCAATATCGAACCAGTTTCCTCACGAACAAAAACACAGCTTCCTAAAGAGGTCCTCTCCTAATTTTCTAGAGGCACCTTAACTTTCAAAAATCTTCAAGCTTGCATTTTTTCCCTCAGTTGCCCTAGAATTAAGTGTCTTTGAAAATGACTGTTGAATTTAAGAACAAACAACAAATACTTTTGGAGACCTTCTGACGGTGGAGCCGTAAGCCAGACAACAGCATCACGCAAACCTCCAAAGAACTGGATTCTGATTTCTTTAAATTAAGAGCTCAGCACGGAGGGGAAATCTGAGGGTCAACAGCTTCCAGTGCACAGAGCACTCCAGCCTTTGTTCTAAAGATAGCAGCCTTGCCTGGTGGGAACCTCCCCAGAGCTCCCTGAGGGCCTGCAACCAGGCTCCAGAGCTGTCCAAATTCAGACCCAAGGTCGTACATTCCTGGGCACCAGTGAATCAAACCAAAACCAAACAAAAAGAAAATACCAAGATTTATGGAGAAAGAGCTCCAAGCAAAGAACAGGTTTCAGACAAATTTTCCAATAACACAAAAAATTCAACAAAAGAAACCAAAGGTATCAAATTAATTATGTTAGTGGACTTAGTGCAACATCATCCCATAATTCAGTGCACTCACTTTACATATTTAAGCCACATCTGGAAGAGAAAAAGGGAAGCTGGTTGTTGTTACTATTTATTAGGCTAAACAGATTTTTTACTGCAAAAGCAGTATCCCTTGGGAAATTCAACAAAGGAACTCCAGAAAGCAAGACCAGGCTAGTTACTATAGTAATATTTCTGCCAAGCCAATAGCAAGACATATTATTTATTACAGGAAATTTATACTAATGAGACACCACTTAGTTTTTTGAAGACACCCAGTGAGTTAGGGGGATACAGAACTTCCCTATGTGGGTTGAAGTTTCAGTATTCTAGATCCCATTACCCAGAATCCACACTGAAAATGCACTGGAGTTATAAACAAAATTGCAATTCTGAATATCTGGATGGTAGTCAAGGTAGGTAACTTTCCTTAGGAAGAGTGAGAATGTTTTATGTTTAAGAAATATCTAGAGCTGAATATAAAGTCTGCTCTGTCTGAGCAAGTAAACATAGCAAAAATAAGTCTTAATAGCATAATTTAGACTTGATTAAAATAGATAAAGACCACAGATGTGGAAGTCACAGCACTCCCAATTTGATGCCAAAACTGATATTTTCCCCCTCTTGATTTAATTCATTTTGATTACCCAATTATTCCTAAATCCTTTTACTCAGTTTCAGCTCCAATAAAACTGATAACAATGCTAACTCATAATGTGATTTTCACTACAGTCTCATGATACAGCTCCATAAAAGTATACCCAACAACATAACAAAATTATTCCAGATTGTGATATTATAACAAGGAAAAACAGAATAAACCTTTATCTCTCTGAAATAAAGCAAGCACGGGAATCCATTCATCAGAAAAGTCTGAGAATTTCTTCCATAAATAGGAAAAGATCTCTCGGTTGATAGAAATTTTAGGATGATCAGTTGACAAAAACACTTGAAGGCAGCATGGACAAATTAAAGAATGGACTGATGCAGTTAAAAATGTGGCTCACTCTCTTTTATTGAAGCAACATTGGTTTACAGCACTGGATGTGATTCAGGGGAACAGGTTCACACCTCCTCAGATGTGCATCACCAGAGCCCAACCACCCCAAGCACCCATATCCCTTTATCACATACCATTGGGGACCCTTTCTCACTTTGTTCCAACCTCACTCACCCCCTCTAGCAGCCCATTTCTAGGCTTTGTTTTGGCCCTCAGTGCCTTTGTTGTGTTTCTCTAGAGACCACATAAGTGGGAAATCAACTGATATTTCTTTCTCCCTCTGGCTTATCACCTAGCATAAGCCCCTCCAATTCCCCCCATATTGTCACAAATGGCAAGTTTGCTTTTTTATAGCTGCGTAGTGTTCTGTGGTATTTATGTACCACATCTGCTTAACCCACTGCCATGTTGTTTGGCACTTAAGTGGCTTCCATAACAGCTATTTTCTACAGCTTTATTCAGTATAATTAAGTAGCCTGTCTACTAGCTCTGTGGCTGTAATTTGATCTTCCTGTGTTTTAATATCACTGAGGCTGATTTCTCTACTTCTAAATTTCACAATTTCTCTATTTGATAAAAATCGGTAACAACCTTCCAAAGCATAAACAAAGCAATCCAGAAGACAATTTGTGGTTGGTTTAAAAAAATTTAAAAACTCACTCTCAAAATGCCTGTGGCTAGAAGTTGCTTTTTAAACCATCACATTTCCTTTTATTTCTATGAGTAATTGCTTTAGTGCAATACTAAAACTGATGTCCACATTTATAGAACTTTACAGTTTGCAAAGTATTTTACACACCCTCCTCATTTCATTCTACAATAACCCAGTGACAGCAGTGTAAGGGCTTCAACTGTTAATAGCACTAACTTAAGACAATCTTTTCAGAAATAGTGCCTAGCCCCCTCCCCCATAATGGTTCATTCACCAGCTGGGGTCCAGAAGATCTGTGGGGTTTGGGGTCTCTAATTACATTCTCAAATGCCACCTGGATTTCTTCAGGGATTGGGAATAAGGAGAAAGAGCAAAAATGTGGATAAGAAACGGCTGCCTGATTTAAGAGTGTGTCTTCAAAGAAGACTTTTCACTTCAAAGGTTGTCTGCAGGCCTACGCACAGGTGAAACGCACTGCATGCCTATTCAAGTAACAAAGAGTTGGGCTCTGGTGGGTGTTTGTTTTTCAGATGATGGGCCTGGGAGGCATCTTGCTGCCACCACCTTTAAAAGTCCTCCTAAGACTCCTGATGCTCACCCGTTGTTCTAGTCACCACTGTTTCTCAGCTGTTCCCTATGGGCTTTCATCAAGAGTCCAGCACTGCTCCTCAGTCAGTGTTGGAATTCATGCTAGAAGATGCTTTATCTGAATGTGGCAGCATCACATTAAATCATAATTTATTTTAAATAAACACAGTTTTATCACCTCTCATCCTTACAAGGTTATTTAAGTTAAAGGGACTTTCATACAAATATTTTGAAAAGTACAAAACAGTAAGAGTGAGTGTGTGTGTGTGTGTGTGTGTGTGTGTGTGTGTGTGTGTATGCCAAAACTTTTCAGCAATCCAGAAATTATTGCAGACAATCATTACTAGGGGAAATCTTAGAAGTCACCTAAATCCTTTACCTCATTTTATGGCTGAGAAATTTGAGACAAAGTTTAAACGACTGTCACACAGCTCTGGGGGGTAGAGTGACTAGAACACAGGGTCCAGATTCTCAGGGCAGGTTCCTTCCTACTCTGAGGCCAGCAAAGCAAACTGCAGGGGGCGCAACACTGCTCTGCCCCCTGCTGGAACTGGCACCTTGACATGACAGCACTTACTCCTCGGACCACCACCACTGACCTCCAGGAAAACGATTTCCTCCAAATGAAGATGACTATATGAATCCACTCACTGCAGAGAGGACTTTTCTGACTATAGAAACTGGGGTAACATTATTTTTCTGTTGCATTAAGAGTTGTTTCTGTTCTCCCTCCTCCAGTAAACCATCGCACAGCATAGTAGAGTAAGACAATAAAATACCTTCCTCGAATAGGCCCTCCAGGCTTCAAAGTCAAATCAAACCTAAGAGGCAGCACGCGCGTGTGGGCGCGCACACACACACACACACATACACAAGCATGCCAACCTGCGAGCACACCACTCTATGCAGACCAGTCTCCTCTTTCTGACAGCTGCAAAGTGTTCCACTTATCCCTCACACTGTGCTGTCTCCTGATTCATTATCAGCTGTCTTTGTTACAAGAGAGCTTAGTGGGGGGAAGCAGGAAGAGGCCACAGCATGGCGAAGGGCAGAGGCTCTGCAGAGTATCTCTAGGAACATTAGGGGAGGAGGAGCACCAAGGTGCTCTCAAGGGCCAAAAGCAGGGCCAGGAAAGGTGCTTGGTTTTGGGGTTACTGTAGTGAGCAGGAGTATTTAAGGGGCAGCTCAAGCCTCCCAGAAGGGCAGTATCCAAGACACTGGCTGGAGACCCACGTGGTTGAAGAGGCAATGGTAAAATGACAGCTGCCAAGGATGAAGGCTCCAACACAAGAGCCCAGGGTTCTGGTCTGATCCAAAACACATGGATGTGGAGAAGAAGCTTCCCAAGTCCCTGGCCCCCTCTCCCCATATCCTGCGCGCGCACGCACACACGCACACTTGAACTCCTCCTAAGTCAGGCAGTGAGGGGTTCACGGCAGATTGCATTTAATTCAGAGAAATACAGGGATATACAGCTTCGTGCCTCTTGTTCTTCACAGTAAGCCTCATTCCTAGTACATAAATTTGGCGCAACAGAAAGGAGCGACCCGCATAACAGCAATTCTCTTGAATGCTTGAGGCCTGGGTCAGATCATTCCCAGGACAAGATGCATTCTGCCAAAGGACTAGAATTTTTTGGATAGTCCTCTGAGTTTTCTGACCTTATTTCCAAAAGCAACACGGGTGATTTGGTCTCCCATGTGATCTACGTTGCTTATAAAGCATTGTATCCCGGCCACTAGTGTTTGGCTGCTGAGTTTCCACATCCAGTCTGCACAGGCATGTCAGTGCCAGGGCATGTGTGCCTGGGCTGCCAGGTCTCTCGGGTGCCCACTGGTGATTAGCTGGAGATGGAGATGGATATTCTTGACCTGGAAAAGGCTGCCCATTTTATCTTTGAGTTCTGTGCTCCCAGAAGCACATCTTCTCCTGAGGCCAAAAGGCCCTGGCACAGGGTCTTGCACCAAAGAGAGGGCAGTGAATCTGGGTGGGGCTGTGCATGTAAGAGCCAATCTCTGTAGCCCAATGGGGGGTGGTTATAAGCACAGCAGTGGGGCTACGGCCTTGGGCTATAACGAGAGCCTGCACTCAATCCCTGTCATTCCATCAGGAACCTTTATACGGAATTTCAGAGCACCCCAATTTGCAAATACGTTGGTCATAGTGCACTTTCTCAGGGGCCCCTGAACCCAAACAGTTGCTAATGACCTATTCTTATGACAAAATGCTCTGAAACCATTAGAATTATATTTTGAAGATTTTCTAATCATTAAATGTTAAAGATTATGAACAATTCTCCACCTATAGTTAGCTAAAAAAATAAAATACAAAAAGAACACAGATAGCATAATCCTTTTTCTATGAACATACAAAAAGTTTGCATATGTAGAGGGAAAATGGGAATACGTCTAAATATTAACCTGCGTCATTTGGAATTGAAGGTGGGTGGTTGCAATTCTTCTTTATACATACATATTTTTCAAGTTCTCTGCAATGAATGTTTATAATCAAGAAACTTTGTTTTAAATGACCCCTAATGGCAAGAAATGATTAACCTGGGAATGGCTGAGGGAAGGTCCAGGTGGCTCTCTACAGAGACACAGTCTCAAAGAGTAAAAACCAAGCAAAACAGCGAGGCCCTTCTAGAAGAGTAGCACTGAGAACTAGTTCCGCTTCGGTGGGTATTAAATTCCAGAGGGGCCTGCAAATAATGTAACGTCCCTTTAGTGGTTTCCCTAAATCATCTCCCTGCCAGAAGGGGTGGCATTAATTCTGAGCACCCAAGACTCTGAAGACCTGAAGTGAACATGGAAGGGCTGTTGACACCTAGAATGCCGCTGGTGTGGTTTATCGCTCTCCCCGCCAAGAGGGTCTCTAGCATGCTGAAAATAAATGGTGTTCACTCCAGGCAGGCACCAGGAGACGAGGAGGGAAACGAAACAGATGGATGTCTAGGATAAAACAGCAGTCTGGGCGAGATTGATAATGAACCGTTAACATCCTATCTGAAATTACTTAATTTCTGAAACACTGTATTATAAATAGCCTGTCAGTGGAGTTAGCTGGTTGGTGAAGAAAGGAGAGGAATCAGAAATGGTGTGACAAAATACCTCCAGTTCCCAAAACAGATATCCTTTCCTTTGATCTTGGCATAAACACTACCTGGAGGATAAAGGAAGACTTGCAAATGACATTAGAGATTTTCCACCCAGCCAAGGTTTGCTACTGTGTAGTTTTGCTTAAAAGAAAAAATTGTAGTCACTAAAGGGCATCGAAAAATTGGCCCTTTTTATTTGCAGATTTCTACCCCAATTTACAGTTTTAAATGATATGTTACAGTATTACAGGAGAGGAGGTAGAATATTGCGAGAAGCCAAATGTAGGAATTAACGTAAGAGGAATGCAAAGAAACAAATGCAAGCAGATACTTGTTTATTCCGTTTTTTTCCTTATTGTTTATTTTTCTTTTAAAATCTCCAAGCCTCTATAACATAGTGGCAAATAAATCCTCCTTGCAACCTGTACTATCATTATTGACCAGAACACCAAACTAAATAGAAAAATCTGCATCTGGGAGTTTAGCTAGATTTGAGGCCTGCACTCTATTTCTGTCTGCTTCTTACAGCTGAAAGGACAGCAGAGAACTTTGTGTTCTAGCATTCAACTGTTGGCTAATTTCCTCTAAGCTCCATTCATTTTCTAATTTCATCTCTTTGCTATTATTCCAGTGAAAAGCCGCAGGTAGTGCCTTCACCTGTAAGGTATTATTAATTAGCAGCAAACTGGGCGAGCAGGAATCAAGTGCTCCATTTGCACGGCTAATGGTTCGGTTCATGAGTGGTGGTGCTCAAAATATTTTATACCAGCCAATCCGAAAAAAAAAAACATATGAATTTGGTTATATTTAAGGACTCTTGTATCCTGCGGGCCCAGACGGTCATACCTTGAGCTGCCATGCAAATGAGATCGTCAATTTCAAAGTTGGATGGGAAGAAAATGAACCAGCTGCTATTTAATTTTTTATGGAGCCTACAATTTGTCTCATTAGCTGGCAAATAGGAGAGGCTGGGCACTGAAAGCAGCTTTGGCTTGGATGCTGCACAAGAGCAAGAGGTGATCCTTAGCAAACTGCTCACCCGGCTTTGGCGGGGGGGAGGGTTTGGCATAAACTATGGCGGCCAGGTAGGCGCCATCTCCTCAGTGACACGCGACCTTCAGCAAATGACAGAAGATCCCAGAGCCTCATCACCTTATTGGGAAAGACAGATTTGAAATCACACTGTGCCTCTCTCAGAGCTGGGCTGGGGGCACACTCCGGCGGCGAGGTTCTATAAGGGCTTTGAAGATTCTGAGAGACTATGCAAATGCAACGTAAGAAAAGCCTGGCTTGGTAAACTGAGGCATAAGGGCGACAGATTTGACTCAAATCACAGAAGAGCAGCAGAGGCAGTGCTCTTTCGTTCATAGACTCAAGGAAAATCCCTCCATCCTCCCATCTCCACTCACTTATCCCTCAGCCCGCGTGGCCGCTAAAGAGACGGAGGATGAAAGCCAGTGGGTCATTTTCAACTCAGACCTTGTTACACAGTGATGCGCAGTAGTAACCTGAGGAAGGAAGTTGGGAGCCAGCGCGCGGTGCCTGGGACGGGGAGGTGGGCACGGATCAAAGGCAGACGGAGCACTGCTGGATAGTAAAGAATCGGGCTGGCCTTTGTTCCCTGGTTCCCAGGAGGTATTCTCCAAATCCTCGGAATTTCCCAAGTGATACGTGTCTGTATTAAAATTCACAGTGTTCCCTAGATAGTTCATGCTCATGAAATGACAGGGAATGGGGCCTGGCAATGCCAAACAGACCAACCACGGAGAGGGCTGGGACTGTGGGTCTTGTAATGGGAACCTGACCTCTGGGGAAGGGAGGCGTGTTGGAGATTGGTTTCAAGCACATGGCCCATGTGGTTAAACTCCAACAAAAACTCTAGATGCGGAAGCTCAGGTGAGCTTCCCTCTGGAAGCTCACTGGAGACAAAACTGATGTACCAGGAGCGTGATGGGTCTTGAGGACACACAGATGCTTTGCATTTCACGCCCCCAGACCTTACCCTGTGTATCTTCTTTTCCACTGGTCCTGATTTAAATCCTTTATTTAAAAAACCGTAGTAATATAAGTATAGCACTGTCCTGAGTCCCAGAATCATTCTTGGGCATTATCAAACCAGAGGGGATAGCGGGAATCCCCCCATTGGTAGTTGGCAAGAACTCTGGGTGGCCTGTGAACTAGCTGGTATCAGAACTGAACTCAGGTGCTCAGGGCCCAAGGTAGCAGGGAGACAGTGAGGAAGGTGATGTAACTGGACTGTAATTAGACCTAGACCTCAGGGCTGAAGTCTGGCTTTGTCATCACTTAATTGTGTGACTTTACACAGGTTACTAAGTCTTTTCATTTCCCTGGAATTCAGTCTTCTGAGTGGCAAAATGGGAAAAATAATACCTGCCACATGGACATTAGGACTGGCTGGAACATCACACCAAATCCAGGATAAATGTTCAGTGAGTAGAAATCTGCCCTTAGGGGAAGGGTAGGGCAGAGCTGCCACCACCACTTGTTGATCCTGAGCCTTAGGGTGGTGGGCTGGGGGCCGCGACAGGCCAAGGGAGGATGAGTGGGGTGGACAGTCTTTGAAAGTAGGAAGATGACCCTGGCATCTCCTTCTCTGAGCAAAGTGTCCACCAAGTTATTCACCCACTGAAGCCAGGCCCTTTCAGACCTCAGATGGGAAAGGAGAGGCGTGGGCAGGAGACCTCTGGGGCTGCCACTTATTTTATGTCTATATTGGGGTAAGCTCACTTGAATAAAAATTTCTGGTGCTACTTCAAAAAAACAAGAACAGTTTGTCGTTGACAGACCTGAGTCCCAGGTGCTCCTCAGCGCCTCCTGTGAACTTTCAAGAACCGGATGACAAATCAAACTGACCAACTCTGGGGCAGGGGAGACTTCTGAGCGGAAGTCCCCACTGCAAAGGAAGGGGGTGCTGGGTTTATATGCTCTGTCTTAAAAGCCTATTCTTATAATAACAGGTATTCAAAAAGGCAAAGAAAAAAATTGGGCTGATTCCCTAGCAAGACTCTAGAAAAAAAAGATGACTCAGAAAAGTTGAGGAGCCCTCCCCACCGCACAGCCTGGGAAAGTGGCTTCGGAGGCTAGATGCTGTGAGGGGCAGGGCTCCAAGCTAACTTGGACACACTCAGAGGTATGGTCTGGGCTTGCAGGCCTAGGACAGGAAAATTGAGTGAGGGAAACCTAAAATGACTTGCTAAAATCTTCAGCAAGAATGGTAGAGGGTTGGGGGTGCGGGGCGGATTGCTGCTATTTGTGTGTTTATCCAGCAACCAGTAACCAGGCAGTAGGCCAAATGCTTCTGGGGAGAAGTAAAGGAGACTTTCTCCTTTGTACATCATTCTGAAGGGGAGTTCAAAGTACGGTTGCCTTGCATTCTGTGGCTTTCAGAATCCTCATTGGAAATAGCTCCATCAGCCTCAGAGCTCCTGCCACGTCCTTCTCCAAGCTCTGGGCCAGACTGACCCTGGAGAAAGGCGGCCTGGGGAGAGTTACAACAGACACCACACGGTGCTGGCACTCTCCTTGCCCCAGTGGCGGCCACAGATCGAGGCTTCTACCTGGCTCACCTTTCCTGAGACCTCTGCTAGATCCAGGACCCACCTTCCTGCTCAGCACCATGCCCGGGGGAGGCAGAACACTGGCTGGGGCTCACAGCTGTGCCCATTTTATATCCGAGGAAACTGAGGCTCAGACAGGTTAAGTAACTTGCCCAAGATCATCACTAGTCAGCAGGTCATAGGGCCTGGGTCTGCACCCAGCACCGTGCAGCCTGTTCTCCTGCTACATGACCCCAAGGGGCCCTGACCTTGTGGCATCTAACTCGTGAGAGAAGGCAAGAGAAGGGGCCTGTGGGAGGCAGGCCGGCCAGGGCGTCTTGGAGGAGACGGGCAGAGCAGAGCATGTAGTGTTGGGGGCCGTCACAACAGAGGGCGGGGAGGGGAGGCGGCAGCTCCAGCCACGTCATAGATTAGAGTCTTGGGATTTCTCAGATCTCAACCTGAGAAAGATTTTGCTTTGGAATTCCATCAAGTCTTTCAGAAAGGACTCAAGAAACGGGGAAGTGATCTTTGCCAACAGCTCATATTTCTCCTTAACTCCCAGCAAGGTATTATTTATTTATTCATTCAGAACTCAAACCGCTTTTCTCTGGAGGCCAAGAAGCCCATTTACTCCAGATGTGCTCGGCAGCAGCTGCCCCCGAGTGGCCCTGCCTTCAAGGGGGCCCTTGAGGACTCTCCTTCTAAATGGGAGATGAAGGAGCACAGCAGGCTCTGCCGGGCTCTCCCTGGGGCTCAGCTGGTGACTCCCACCAGAAGACAGAGCCTTCCTCTCTGCTGGTGCACAGCCTCACACCCCCCCACCCCACGCCCGAACAAACCACCACCCGCAGTGGCAGGGAGCCCCAGACATCCCGGGTTTCACGGGCTGCGAGGAACAAATCTGAGCTTTCCACGGCGTCCACATCTTTCCTATGAGCAAGGTTCCTCTTGAATTTTAACCCCTGGTTCTTTATAGGTTTCAATAAAATCAAAGCTCCACACTGACAAAACACAAAGGTGTAAATATGCTTAGTAAATATGCTTAGTAAATATGCTCTTCCTGTATTTCTGCAGCAGTGCTGGGGGGAGAGGGTTGACAGGGAATGGCAAGAGCTTGAGGTCCATTTAGATGCAGGTTTACGTCCTGCTCTGCCACTAGCTGTGAGGTGGCCCCTGCTGGACGAGTTACTTTCCCCCTGTGACTCCATTTTTCTCACCCAAACCAGGTTAACAGCGGCTGAGCGAGGAGAGGAGGGAAGTCTCTGTGGGTGATTAGGCTAACGCCCCAGTCATCGAGCCCTCAACAGGCTTCCTTAAGTCCTTCCTCAACTAGGAGAGGTGGTTTTATTCTTCAGTGGTTTCTTCTGGGAGTTCAAATTTTGTCCTTAAAAAAATGTAGGTGAAAGTGGGAAAAGTTACTTTCATCTCCTTCCTCTCTGTCCCCGACACCTTGATAATAAACTCTACAGTTTAGAAGAGAGCAGGCCCTCCCTGCAGCCCAGTCCTGACCTGTCTTTAATATTTTATTTTATATGGCATCTAGTGGAAGGGAAGTGGGATCGGGGTGTCCTTAAGAAACTCTGGTCAAGGCATGAAGAGCGACCCCCCCTCACTGCCCATGTGCGGTGTGAAGATGAAGACCCCTGGGGACAGATCTGCTGCTTCTGTCTGCACAGTGGGCCCCTGTGCAGCCGGGTCCCCACTGCTTCGTGGGGCATCGCACACAGGCCCTTATGGACGTGTGGCCGAGGGCACAACGGAGGCCATGGGTGGACACAGACCGTGGCATTTCCCTTGGGTAGAACGAGGCAGCACACTAGAGGGAGAGTTCTTTAAAACGGGGAGTCGTGATCTAGCCTTTTACTCCCTGCAGCTCACCCAGGGAGAGGAAGCCGCTCGGAGTCTGCAGGTCTCAGGGACTGCAGCGGCCGCAGGTCCTGCCGGTCTGCAGATCCCGGTAATGTTTGCATTTTAATAACAGTCTCTTTTCTCCCCTCACTGCCCTGGGCTCAAAAACAGCTGTCCTGGGATGGTCACATCGCCACAGGCTGTGGCTCAACTCTGCCATTCACAAGTTTCTTCTCGAAATCATTTGTCAAATAATTAATATTAGGGTAACGCTGGTTTACAACATGGTATGTTTTAGGAACACAGGGTCACACTTCTTCAAACGGATGCCATGCCACACCCACCACCAAAGTTCCAAAACCTTCCACCACAATCCCCTGCACCCCTCGATCTAGCTATCACCGCTTTCTCAGCAATGAATGACGTCCTCCCTTCTCATCAGAGCATGGCCCAACTGCAGTGGTCTTGCCCAGCCGGAAAGAACATCAACCCCACACAGGCCTCGGAGAGCAGGCTGGACCTCGGTCCTGGGCGAGATGGCGGTGCCGGAGGGACTGTTACTGGGTGGGTCACCCACGGGCACTGTGCCTGCCCCAGACGCAGGCACCAGCCCCAAGCAGACTTTCCTGCTTTTCTCCGGCATTTGGGGAGGCAGCCTGCTTATGGGAGAGAAAAGTACAGACAGTGGAATCTGACAACCTGCCCTGAACTCCAAATCAGCCCACTGTTGGTGGGATGCCATGGGACAAGTCACTCAACGAGTCTGGAACTCAGTTTCCCCCTCAGTAAAATAGGGATAATAAAGTGCTTACCTGCCAGGGCCGCTAGGAGGTTTCTGGCATCTATAAAGCACTTAGAACTCTGCCTGGCACCTGGCGGCAATCAATACGCACTATTATTATCATCATTACCGAACAGCCTTCATCTCTTCCAGGAAACTCTCGCCTTCTCTGGGCAGTGCCTGTCTCTTCCTCTGTACCTTCCTAATGCCCATTCACGTCACTAACCCAGCCTCACCACACTACCCTGATAATTTAATCATGTGTTTGCTGAGCCAGCTAGACCGAGTGCTCTAAACCTTTTGGTGCCGTGTGTCTCTTTGCCAACCTGGTGAAGGCCAAGGACTCCTCTTCAAAGTGATGTTTTCAAATGCATACAAGAAAACCCAAAGGATGATAAAGGAAACCAATCACACTCAACTACAGTTATCAAAATGTTTTTCAAAAACAAATCGGTGATACGGTAATAAATGTGATTCTTTATAACACAGCACATAACAGAATTGACTGCTGGGTCTAGTAATTACCCTAATTTGGAAGGAGTGATAAACGCAAATGATATGTTGAAATATTCACAACTGTACGTGATGTGAAAATAGCCGTGACTTCTACTGTGACAAAGTCCCAGGACGTGCCTGTGTCGCTCAGCGCCCTACCTTGATAACTAAAGGAAATGCTGCACTTCAGTTAGAAGTTAGCGAAAATAGGTCATTTTTCCCCTACATTAAGGCCACAGACCCACTGAACTCTGTTGAGCACCTCCATGGAGACGATGAGTTTCTCAGCTCATCGTCCTATCCACCACGGCACACAGGAAGGACCGACGCTGCTGTCTTACTCAATGAACTTTGGACACTGTGCCAAGTGCCACAAAACAGACGGAGCGCCTGCCTTCTAGAGTTAAGATCTGCACACAAATGACCGCGATGCAGGATAAAGCCTGGAAAAGGCAGATGCGGGAGCCGGGAAGGGTAGGTGGCTGGGGCCGGGGCGCGCCTGCGCCTGAGGCAGGGAGAGGAGGCTGCAAGCAGCTTTGCATTTATCAAATTATTTTGAAATTACAGGTTATGAATCTATTTCCTTGACGAGAGTAAGCTTTTCATGGACACAGACCACGTTTTATTTATGTTTGTGCAACAGGAACGGTATTTTGAAAATATCAAACCGAAGTATTTTTCATTCCCTTGTAGTCATGTTCCCTGTAACCCTCGGGATGACAGCTGAGCCTCTCGGGCAAGAGGAGCACGGTGCCCAGGACGGTCGAGGGCAGAAGGGCGTGGGAGAGAGGCTGCTGCCACCCACCAGGCCCATGGGGAATCGGCCAGCGGAGGAGAGCAGAAGGGGCCAAGGGTAGCTCTGGGGTCCCTCCTTTCCTGGAGCTGATTCTCACCTTGAGGGAGAACAAAGGGAAAAAAGGAGGGAGGGAGGAAGAAGAGAGGTCAAGGGAAGGAGACAAAAGCTGAGGTCACTTATGTCCTGCGCCCCATTGAGCGTGGGGAGAGGCTACCCTGAAGAAGCCTCTCTCTGCACCCACAGGAGGGTCCAGGCCAGCAGGGAACTGCCGTGCTGCTGTGTAGGGTCCTGACAGACAGGGGTCCATGAGTGTACCCATGGGGATCCCTTGGCTTCCACGTGGCAGGAAGGGATCCAACGGGGGCAGGGAAGATAGCTGAGAATCAGAAGTAGCAGACATGCCATGAGGCTGCTGTGGTAAACAAAAGGGGGACTTCAGAGCTAAACTACATAGGGGACCCCCCAGGCCAGGGACAGAAAGGATGGGGAGTGATGCCGAGCTCTGAGTACAGATAGGTCAGCAAGCAGCTTTGAGGAGGGACTTCAAGGCCAAGAGTTACACCAGCTGGACAGGCCCTGGGCCAGCAGATGTCCAGTGACCAGATCACAAGGACTCTGGAGAGGCGAGTGCCAGAAGACCCTGCCCCAGCCATGAGGACCTCTAGGCTTCCCCTGCTCGCAGATGCCACCACAGCACTCGGGAGCTCCGGGACTGAACCGAGAGTGTGTATACAAACTGGCAATGAGGAGGCAACGGGCGCTCAGGGGCAGAACCAGCTGGCCTGGCCTGTTGTAACTGCATCTGCTTTTGCTGTTCTCCATGTGCGGGTCTCCCCTGCCCCGCTCCAGGGCCGTGCCCAGTGCCCCAGCATGAGTGGGGCTTTTTCTTGTGCATCTCCCACAGAGCAGTTGAGGTGGCCTGGCCTCTGTTGCAGCTTGCAAGGGTGAAAGGCGCCCTGGCATTTGGAAATTTGAAATTTTGAATGACTTGCTCAGGTCACACCATAAGAAAAATCTGAAACAAGACATGATTCTACCACAGATATGTTGCGAGTGACCGTGGAGATTCATTTTAGAAGTTACGCAATTTTACAAACTTCTAAGAAAATTCTTAATTCATACCAAACTTCATCAATGTGCAGTTTCCTGTAAATCACAGTTAACTCATCCTATGATTTCACCCATTCACCACAGAGAACAAGAGAAAATGACTCTCCTATTACATGGTTAAAACCTGAGTGCGTGACCCAGGGTGCTTGGGGCCACAAGGTTGGGGAGCCCCGGGGAGCAGCTTCTGGAGTCCACTGTCTTCACAACTCCTGCACTTCAGTGCACAAGGCACCGGCAGCACACTGGAGCTCTTGCGCGTCCACAAAAAGGCAGACGAGCTCCAAGAGCCTGGACGTGATGAGCTGAGCCTGCTTCTCCCGGGGCACCCTGGGGCTGGCTGCCCTCTGCAGATCCCCATGGCCGGGGGTGGTCAAAGATTCAATAAGACAACCAACGAGGAAAACTCCTATTCTGTTAGAAAGCACCAGTTTGCTGAAAATCTCTCTTCTTGAGGGGTAATTGTGTTTGGCACTGATCCACAGGAATGGGCGGGGCAGAGAGGAGTGCGTTCTCAGCGGAGGCCTCCAACCTCTGTCCACAAAGGCAATCTTTTCCTCCCTATTTGCAATTGGACAAGAGACTACATGGGGTAACATCACCTGTCCTTAGGAACTAGTCTTCTCTAAAAAAATATTTTTTTTCAAACTGGCATTTTTTACCTTCACTGCTAGACATGATAATCACAGTGTAAAATGTCCACGTATGGCAGCTACTAAAATACCTTGCATTTGTTTGACTCCTCATGATTTATAAAGGGCTCACAGGTACCGTGTCCCACTTGGTCCTTCCTGCTGGGCCCATCTATCCTTTATTTTAGGGATAAGGAAAGCAGGGCTCTGAGATATTAACACTTTGTGGTCCGTTCACGTATTAGTATGCATTTTTGTCACCAGTATCAGGTGGCCACTCACGTATTAATACATGTTCATCCAGTCTCCGGTTTTTCACGCCACGGTGGATTTATTCAGAACTATTAGGAGCTATTTCTTTGATCATACTCAGTCTAGAAGCTTTCCACATTGTTTTGGTTAAAGTGTAAGGTGTTTTATGAGAGATATTACAGTTTTTTAATATCCCATAGTTCAGGAGTTGTGTATGTTTTATTGAATGCTTATACCATTCATGCGGTGACACAGAAAATGGCCGGCCCTGAGGGCTGGTAAATTTAAAGGGCACCGGCACACAAAGTGTTAAGTGACTTCTCCCAGTCTCAGGGTCGGTAGCAAAGTCAGAATGAAGGGCCATCTCAGCCTCCCTCCTCTTCCGTCATCCAGGGCAGGGCTGTCTAAAGTGCTCTAAGGAGTGAATCCACCTAGCCTGCCTTGAAAAGTTCCTGAGTTCTCTGATAAGACATATTGGGAGCTCGTCTCTGGTTAGAATGTACCTCTGTGTTTGCTTTTGCGCCCTGGCTGCCTGCACCATTCTAAGAGCCAGTGCATCTGTCCAGGGAAAGGGAGACCAACAACATCGCGGCCTTCGCCATTCATCAGCCTCATCCCAGGCCCCTCACTGCTTCCCCAGGAACTGGCTTCAGGAACATCTACAAGGCTCGCTGGGTATAAGCCTGGTGTAGCCAAAGCCAGAGGGCGCATGCACCAGCAGTTGGGCCTCAGGGGCAGTCCCTGCTTCCTGGGCTGGGAGACCAGCTGGTCCTCACAGTCCCCCTAATCCTGCCATTCAGGGTTGGATTTGGCTCTCTGGTAGAGGTAAGCCCTGGCTGTACAGATAGCTCCCCCAGCCATAGCTCCACAAACTTTTATTTTGGCCCACAGCCCATGAAAACCATTAGCACCACACTCCATCCACCAGGCTTCCAAATCCACCCATCACTACTTAGTGCCAATAAAGCAAAAAGCAGCCTCTCTGTTCAGTCCCAACAACTGGTGTTCAGTTGTTATAGCTGCTGATCCTGTACTAGTACTCAGCATGCCTCCTCCTGCTAACGCCTTCTCTTCCTCTCCAGCTCACTAATCTCTGGGCTGGTTTTCACTTCATTCAGCATCTATCAAATGGTATGGAGAAGAGTGAGAAAAGGGGAATTTTAAGTCCAGTTTCCTATTTATAATAAGAGAAAAGGCTGAAACACATGCAGATATATCAATAAAATGCGGGGATTATCAATGGCTTCATTTCCCCAAATTTTCTGATTCTCAATCAATAAATGAACACAAATAACTAACGGGGCTGTCTGTTCTGACTGAATAATTTGTGATCTCATTCCCAGAAACTTAAAACACCTTTGCTTGAAATTTCCCTTTCCCCACATGTTCACACCCTATGTCCTTTTCCTTTTTCCTTTTCCTCTCACCTTCCCCAGCACTTCACTTTGTGTGCTCCTTGTTTGCTTTCTCTCGTTTACAGTCATTTATGTTCTGTCCTCATCTCTTACTCTTAGCGCCTGAAGGCACATGCTCCTGATTTAGTTTTGGATCCCTAAAGCTCACCCTGCTGGGTGAGGCTCAGTGACAGCTGATTTAGTGGATGGATGAGTGGGTGGGTGAGTGGATGGATGGATGGATGGATGGATGGATGGATGGATGGATGGGAGAAGGGAAGCTCTTCATGCATGCCACTACAACTTTCTTCGTATTTCTTTGGAAAAGCAACTCACATTCATCCTCATTATCACACTCATTGGATTCCTGACACGTTCTCAGTTGGGGAGGTTTTGCAATTTCTCTACTGCCACCACTAAATTAAAAGCACGCTGGCACTCTGCAGCAAGGGAAAGCCATAAAAGGTCCACACTTGAAGGGCTAGATTTCTGACTACACCCCAGCCCACCTATCACTGTTCTCACTTCATATTTAAGAAATAAAAGTATTCTGTTTGGAAAAACTCCCCCAGGCCTGCCTTCTCTCCCCTGCTTGATATGCCTTCCAAGTTCTCCTAAAATACCTTTATTCTTTCCTAAGACTCTTGTTGCCTCTTTTCATCAAATTTTAAGTTTTAAGTTTGGAAAACAACAAAGGAGAGAAAAAAGTCCACACTAAGAAAAATAAAATAGGTTCGTTGACAGCAAGAGGAATATCTGCCAATAACAGCACCGTTTGTCTTAGTTACTGCTTTTAACTTTCCCTCTCTCCTGGCATTAATAGAAATAAAACTGCACGTCTCCAGCCTCATGCAGCTAATGTACAGTCAGCACCCTCGGCAATGGGAGCCAATGAGTTCAAGTGCAGTAAAAACAAATTCAAGTAAACAGATTATAGACACAATCGATCGCAGCATTTAGTCTCAGTACAAGTCACCACAGCTGGTGGGGTTCATGTAAAAACAGGGGAGTCTGATGGGACAGCCCTGGGTCCACAGCCTCCTCATCACAGAAGGAGGACCCATCGGAAGGGAAGGATGTAAGGACGGCAAATGGAGCAGAGTGGGATGCAAGTCCTGCTAAGTGGGGGTTTGGGATCACTTTATCTTTCCAATAAAAATGACTGTACCCACATTCAGGTGCATCCCCCACCCCAACTCATTGTCAGAATCTTTGCTAGAGGTAGGTCACTGTCGGTGGGCACTTCTCCACAGCAGGCCCACCCAAGCCTCTAAGGGATCCACTCAAGGGTCACCTGCTAAACTTGACTATGCAGACGTCAGTATCACACCTGTATTATTTTCTCTCATGATACGAGCAAGCACAGCTGCTCCAAGCGGTGACTACTAAAGCCAAAGTGTAACACTAGCAACAGCTCACACGATTTTGGGGTTTTGTAGCGTTCCCAAGGCGCTTTCCAATTCCAGTGTCACAAAGAGAGCCGCTTCTTAGCACGTAACATGAGTGGGCTGCTGAGGTCCCAAACACAAGCTTTTCCCTTTTTCTTGATTCTTCCTGTTCCAGGCCAGCTGTGAAACCTTGTGTGCCAACAAAACTCTGTCAGTTCCAGCAAAAATACAGCTGAACCTGTGTCCCCCCATGGATGGGGTTGAGCATGACTAAAAGGGCCTCCGAAAAGCAAATGCCAGCAGGCCGGGAAGGCACAGTCAGCCCACACTGCCAACTTAAAAGCCTTGGTTTATTTCCAAGGCCTTTGATACTCTCTCACAAGGCAGAAAATGAGGTTCTCGGGGCCAGAGACTTTTCAACACTGACTCGTCTGACTAACTCACACAATGTGCAAGACCTCAATTCACATGACTTTGTGTCTTTTTTAGCAGGGCTGGAAAGACTCCGACCAAGCCACCTGCTCCTGCAAGCAGGGCTCGGGGCGAAGAGCGTGGGGGCCCAGGAGCCCGTGCCCCAGCCTGGCAGAGCCTGTGCAGAGATGCCAGAGAGGAGTGTGCAGCCTATGTCTTCACCAAGAAATTGCCCACAAACCCACTGATGGACAGCAATGAAATGTCCGTTTCAGACTGAAAACAACAGTAAAAGTAACAGCAGGATGTCTACTAACAGCCGAAGCAGCAGGCGAGTCCTCCATAAATCCTAAAGGGGCATTTCACAGTTCTAGTGTCCCACCCCTCCTCACCATGCTGACTTCCACCTATATTTTGCTTCATGAAATCCAAATTTGAAGGTCCTGGGGGGACTCCTGGAACCCACACAGAGCCATGGGGACAGAGGCACCTGTGTGGCACTGGTTTTAAGCCCCCCTATTCTCCAGCTTCTGAGTTCTAGTCCTCTTAGTCAAAGACCAATTACTAGGTGAAGCAGAAGTCTGGGTGAGATGTTGGGGATGCTCTATATGGCCATAAAGTACATAAAATGCGTTCATAAGGTATTTGGAGGGTGCTATTAGGAAGTATGGTTAGGCTACCTCAAAGCAACTTGTTTTATACGTGACCATATACACACATAGCTACAGAAAATATTACAGTATATGCATAAAGGACACATCTATACTCAGACGTGGCCCCTGAATTCCAACTAGCATCAAAGGGATTAAATTACTTTGGTGAGCTCGCTTGCAAAAATTGGGTATTTACTGCTGCTGGCATCTATAACAATTTTCAGGCACTCACATCACCTAACACCTGCCTTCCGAGTTCATTGCCCAGAGGTACATAAAGTTTCTCAGGATCTATCCATTTCACCTCGCGGTCATTAGTTATTTTGAGACTGTAATTTGGATTCAAGGCTTTAAAATACACATCCTGGGCACTGAAACATGGCCCGGTGACACCGGGATAAGTTATTCTGCAATTCTGGGTGACAGGAAGCGGCTGGGGGAGATGGGAGTCTGCACGGGCAAGCCTGTGCTTCCTCAGGCCCCCGGGAAATACACTGGGGGCGGAAACCTCCTCCTGTGTGTGGCCTCTCGCTCTGCAGCTGGGGGCTCCCCCTCCTGCCTTGTGCTTTAAGCCTCCCTCGGGCTAAAGGGACATGGGGGAGGATGGGGCCATTTTAGGAGGGCCTCACAATGGCCTCTTCCACCAGGTTTTCACTCAGTGACTCTCCTGGCACTTGGGTGGACACTGCCCCCCCTGCTGCCCATCCTTCCACACTGCCTGTCCATGCCATCCAGTCCACCTTGCTCAGATCACCTTACTGGGGCAACCAGCTTCAGCACCAGGTACAGGCTTGCCCAAAGGAACTCGACCCACTCACTTTCCTTCTGACTCTGCTTCCAGAACCTGCCATAGCCTTTCCCGTCCCATAACAGAATCCACCCACTCCCGCTCCCCACTGTAACCCCACCTGCATCCATGTCCTGGTTCGCGGGCACGCCGGCTCGCATGCTCAGCCCTGAAAGGCAGCACAGTGGAGTGGCAGCTAAGGCCCAAACCCGCCGGCACTTCCACTCTCTCTACAGGGTAACTGTTAAGCCCTCATTCTGCCTAAGTCTCCATGTAAACTAGGGTGATCAGTACCTCCTTCAAGAGCAAACTTGAGGATTCTGTGATTTTAAAGATGTAAACCACTGAAAATAGTGTCTGGTATTATTACTCACTCAATTAAAGAAAATCTTTCTAAGGTCATAATGAAATTAGGACTTGCTGTTGAACTCAGCAGATTGACACATGGATAACTTTGCTCCTTCCCCAAACTCTACTAAAATGAAAACAAAAGATTAAAAAAAGACATAGCTCCCCCACCCCCAATGACACAAAAATGGGAGAAGCAACAATGCAAAAAAGGTCTCTGGCTTTTAGAAAATGGAAAGTAGAGAGGGCAGAGCTGTGAAGGGCACCCTCTTCTGAGCTGCAAAACTCCAAAAGGTCTGGGGAATTGGAAGCAACAGGTTCTGCAGAAAGTGAGGTAAGGTGTGGGACTGAAAACAGAGAGATTAGCTAAATGGGTTAAGGTGATAGCCACCACGACCATTCTTATACTCAATAAACTTTTACGTAGTACTCCCATGTATATATATCATCTCATATCCTTTTATAGCTATAGATGATACAGACAGAAACGGAGATAGAGACAGATCTGTAAGGCCTCAACACAGCTAATGTCCAGGTGAACTTGGACTCCAGCTCTTCCGACTCCAGACCTAATGTTAATAGGCCTGCCCACCCCTTCCCACACTATCTGGCACACTGGAGGTGGTCTGGACTATTCCGTGAAGGCGATTCCCGGTGCCGCACAGCTCACTATCCCAGAAGAGCTCGGAACCCGGTGAGCATGCGGTGTAGACAGCAGGAAACGCACCTCCACCAGACGTCTGCCTGGTCTACCTCCTCCAGCCCTGCTCCCTGCCAGTACATGCGCCAGACGGCAGTCAACGTGCAGCCTGAAAAGTCCTCTTTCTACTTCCACTTCAGGCACTTGTTTCACTGTCCATCTTCCATCTACACTGCACTCCACGACTGCAGGCATCTCCACCTTGGTCACCACGCTTCCCTCTGTGTTCAAATATTAGTAAAATGTATGGACGCATGATGACACTTCACAGAGCCTTCCCCCAGACTGTGCTGAACAGACAAAACCTTAAAGGTCTAAATTTAGCTTGAGGTGTGAGGGACAAATACAAGGATCCAATTAATGAACTACTGAAAATGGGAGCAGGAAGAGATGCAAGCTCTCGCTACAACTGGGTGTTAACAGCAGAAGCTCTATTGCAACCCTAACACCACCCGAGGAAGCCATCTGCTCAGAGATGCTAATTAGGACACCGCAGCCTGGAAGCCCAGGGCCACCGCTTGCTTCTGTGCGCACACAGAATCTTCAGGATCTTCAGGATGGGCTCCCCGCCTCCCCAGCCTATGTCAGCTGTGTAGTTTACCTGCTACACGATCCATCTACAGGGTCATCGCCCACAGTTGCTTTTGTGATCAAGAGGCAGGGCTGTTGCTTTTAGCAAAACAGGGGCCCAAACAAAGGAGGCTCAGAATGAGAAAATAGGCCAAAGCACATCAAATCCCTTAAGGCTACTAGGAGCCCCTCGAGGGCCTGCCCAATGGGAGGTCACCCAGCCCTCTGGGCAGAGCCTCCTTCTCAAGAAGGACTAGAATCTGTTCCACCCAAGTTCCCCCGGACTCCTAGGGAATGCTTGAACTATTTCTTGTTTCCTTAAAAAGGTGAATGGAAATAGTACATTTATTCAGGACAAATCTACACAGTCAATGCAAAAACTCAGGTTTCTTTGTTTGGCTGCAAAAGCAGTGTGGTGAAAAGACTTAGCTACTGTTGAACACACTGGTATGTACATGGACCTGTATCTTCGATCAAAAATGGGGCAAATGAATTAACTATCGACTAAGGTAGTCCATCTCCTTGAAAACACAAAATCAGTGGGTTGAAAACGAGCAAAGGGATCCCGGGGAGTGAGGCTGCTTTCACAGAACCTCCGGGCTCTCTGCTTTGTCATCAGATCCATCAGGGCTACAGCGTGTCCAGAGAACCTGGACATGAAGATGCAGGGCCTCTGAACAGAAGATGAAGCAGGTCACTGCCACTGACCAAGGTAGGGGAACCCGGAGACATGGGATTTGAAAGCAGAACGTAATTCCACTCTGCTTGGAGACCTCACAAAGAAGTGCCCAGTGGGAAGCAGCACCCCACCATCAGGCGCAAGAAAAACACCTGAGCGGGAGAAACAGACCCAGTTTGAGGCTGGCATTGGAGTCATGGGGTAGAGGCACTTGCTTGGGCAGACTGTGTGGAAAGAGACAAGATCAAGACAGAATTCCGGGGACAGAGCAGACCGGTGTCCTCACAGTCATGGGTGGAGACAGCTTCAGGGAAAAGCAGTAAATTGCTGCAAAGCTTGAGAAAGATGAGAAGACACAAGACTGGGTGGCGGTGGTGACATTTACCAGGATAATTTCAGTGGAGCGGAGGGGGTGGAAACCATATTGTTGTGGGTCGAACAGTGAGTTGGAAGTGAGGAAAGAGACTAAATATGGACAATTTTCTCTAGAAGCTCACTGGAGGGGAGAGAACATCAGGGCAGGGCCAGGATCAGGAAGGGTTTATGAGAGGAGATTTGGGACCCATGTGTCTACTGCAGCGAAGCCAGGAGGGGCAGGGGTGAGGGGGAGGCAGAAGGGGATGGAACAGAAGAACCCCAGACTTCCCACCACGCCAGCTCCCATTCAGTCTGCCATGTCCCCAAAGGTATTTGGCATCTCAGGATCTGGTGCTGCTGTAGCCACCTTCCTTCCACAACATCAAGTCCTCTCAGATCTGGTGTGGGACTAAGGGGCCCCTAGGGAAGGGTTAGCAAACCTAGCCAGCTATCCATAGAATCTCAGAGAACCTAGGGCAATTCTTAAATATGTAAATTCCCAAGCTCCACCCAGACCCACCTTCTCAGAGTTGCTGGGAAATGAGGAATCTGCCTTCGCAGAAGTTCCCCAGTGATTTCTACACACTGGGACCGAGCTAACTTAACAAGCCCTGGGAGCTGTCTGCCCAAAAGCCCAAGGAAGCCTGGGAAGATCTCAGCCCCCACCCAGAACTGCCTGATCCCAAGGTCTGCCCATCACTTTTGCCCTCGGCATCCTGAGGGAAGTCGACACTGAATTGCTAAATTGGAGGGAACGGGACTCTCATCCAGCGGCCTTCCTCTGACAGAACAACGAGACAGAGCCCTTTCTCTCCATGAAGCTGTCTTCCTTTCCTCCGTGGGCAGAAAGAACTGCAGGTAACAGAGCCCAGCGATCATCTAGCCCAAGTCCCATTCCCTGAAGGGGACCGTGCACGGCCAGATCCTGGAAGAATGTACTGGCGGTGACAGCGGCTTTAGTGCTGGGCCCAGTGCCGGAGCAAAACATGCACATTGCCAAGAAGTCACACACCCTGTTTGTCTGAGAGCCAGGGGAGCCACATGTGTGTCTATCACTCCTATTCCCAAGTCAGCGCAACTCCCGTGAAACTGGTCCTGCCGTCTGGAGCTGAGAGGAATTCAGGCACTGCAAGCTCCGAAGACCCACGGGCTTGTCAGTGCTCTGGAGGGGCGATGGGAAGAGATGGGCGTCTGAGCAGACACAAAGACAGGGCCTGACCCCCAGCTGCCTCCACTGGGGTGTAGAGCTGGGCGAGCACACAGGCTACAGCTGTGATTGAAAATCACGGTCGCCTCTGGGTCAGACATGAGGTGGGAAGTCTCCCACTACACAGAAGGCTTTGAGGTAGACACGCCACCCTCCAAGGAAGGGCCATCAGCATTTTTAGTCCTTTAAATCCTCAGTAACCGAAAGGCCAGAATACTCAGCCGACTTCGACTGCTGGGGAGTTGGGTTTCTAATGGGTTCCAGCCAAGAGGTCAGGTGTAAAGAGCATGAAAGGTGGACCCCCTTAGTCCTCTGAACCAACAAATATTTTGGGAAAGAGAGAACTTGGGCAAATAGGCCCAGAGGGGCAGGGAGTATGTCAAAAAGCGGCCAAATGCCCTGTAGGAAGGTTTCTTAAATCTCCATTGTTTCAGAAATATAACAAGCACTCAGCCAAAGCTGACTTCTAGCAGAAGACATACCTGACCTCACCTGTCTGATCTCCCATGTGTACATAGTCTTTAATCTGCCTAGCATGTAAGAGCTGTGTTCTAAGAAGGTACAAAAGCAACTCTGATCACTGAAATACACATCTTTGATACACAAAGTCCTCATCTTGAAGCAGAACCTGTAATGATCTGGTGTTCTTTGGGGAAGTGTTGTTGTAAATTTATAAAACCCAAAGTTATCTACAGAGCCCACCTAGGCCCCTCTCTGGGGGTTTTCCTTATGCTGCTGGGTCCCCACTACATCACAGGAAGCCAAAACGCAGAGCCAGATGCCCATCTGGGTACTTGGCAGGCCACGGGCGCTGCTGCAATTAGCAAGCTGGATCATGATTCAGCATCCGACACGGGCAGCCTCCACAGGAGCAGAGCGGACAGCTTAAAAATAGCAGAGCTGAGCTGCTTCTCGCCGGCCCAGGCTCCACACGAGGCAGGTGCGGCCAGTAGCGCTTGCCGAGGGTCCCACCATCCCCCCACCTGGTGTGCCTTCAGCTGTGCTGGCCAAGTGGGAGGCCAGGAGGCGGCTCCCCATGGAGAATACCGCAGGCAGATGTGCTGGGGGTCCCCCAATCCACTGACAGGCCCCAAATGTTTGTAGGTGCAGGTCTTATTTTAAACACAGAGGGACAGCCGGCCTAGCTCTCCCCCGTCCCAACCACGACAACAGTTGTGTGAGCAGCCACATCAGATGGGGGCTCCCAACTCCCCTCTTTCCTGTCAATGACCAGAGAGGAGGCTGCTCTCAACCTGAGGGAGGGATGAGAACATCTCGGTCTAGTGGAAAGAGGTGAAACTTTGCGTTCAGAGAGGCCTGGGTCCAAACCCATCTCAGTCTCCTGCTCGCCCATCACTACCCTTCACTCTCTTGGCCAAATCTTGTCAGTTCTCAGTGTCCGTTATAAAGCAGAGCTAATGACCAGAATTTGACGGTCATGTCAAGAGTAAATGAGATAACCCGGAAAGCACTGAAGAGGATGTACAGCAGAAATAAGTCTCAAAAGGTCAACAGCTCTTGCCTCGTTGAGTTTCTTCGTATCAAGGCTGAGGTGGGTTTGCCTGAGTGTACCTTGGACCGTGGCCAGGAGGACAGGTAGGGACGTGGGACACACAGGACAGAGGAGCCCCACAGAGGGTCCTCAGGGTTGTTTGGGGTCCAGTTTTCATCTCAGCCAATATCTCCAGGTCAGTGATAGTTTCCAGATGACAAAGCAGTATCTTAGAGGTTGATGTTGCCTTTAGAATTGTTCTACCCAATCCTCCAAAAGGATATTTAAGATACTGGAGAGGCTTGCCATTTTCCTGTGAATACTGGTATTGAATAGATGTCACTTGTCCCAAAATTAATCTACAAATTAGCAAAATGATTCTAAAATGTATCTGGAAGAATAATTTCATGGGAATTAGCTGGGAACATTTTGAAAAAGAAGAGTAATGAGTGTGAATTTGCTCTATCAGATTTTAAAGGGTATAAGTAGTAAAATAGTGTGGTAATAGCACAGGAAAGACATCAAATCAATGGACTCTAATAGAAGGGCCAGAGATAGAACCAAATATTTAAATGATTTCAGTATATTATGAAGGTGGTATTTCCAAACAGCGGGAAAAGAAAGGGCTGTTTGGTAAATCATATGGTACAATACAATTGGCTAACAGATGAGAATAAACTAGACCCCACTTTTCTGAACATACATAAATGAGTTTCCAGATTGATGAAAGGTTTAAATATAAGAGATAAAACATAGAAAATATAAGTAGCTATTTGAATGACCTTAGAGTGGGAAAGAACTTTCTAGGCCACATCAAATAGCAGAAATCACAGAGAAATAAAGGGCCGACAGAATTATCATGAATGCAATTAAAGGCAAGTGGGAAGGGGCACAAATAGAAAGAGGTACACATTTCCAACTATAAGAAAAAGTGAGTCTTGGGGGTGCAACGTATAACAAAGGGATGTTGAAATGTGATTATGTTGCAAACTGAAAACTGCTAAGAAAAGATGGTAAGCAGACATATGATGGCGATCATTTTGCAATGTATAAAAATATGCAATCACTATGTTGTGCACCTGAAACGAAAACAATGTTGTATGTCAATTAGACTTCCATAAAAAAAGGGAGAGTTAAACATGTCACTTGAAATTCAACACGTAAAATGAGGTTTGCAAATCTGCAATAAATGAGACCAAATTACCAAACACAAGGCAAATAGAAATTGCAAGAATAATGACTGCAGTATATGTGAACTATATATAAGTTAAAAAAATGTTATCTAATACATGCCTTTTTACAAATGAGTAAGAAGAAGAAAACCGTCAACAGGGAAACTGACAAAGAACGTGAACCAACAATTCAAACCAATAAAAACAAAATGGCCAAGAAAGACTAAAGACCTGAGGCTCTCCTCTCTCTAGCCACACTGGCCTTCTCTCAGGTTCTTGAACATTCTGTGCTGCCTCCTGAACAAGATCTCTGCACAGGCTCTTCTTCCCTCCACCAGGAACACCCTCTCCCTTTGATCTTCACGTAGTGATTCCTTCTAGTCTCCACTCAAAGCTCACATCCCTCAGGAAAGTCTTCTTTGATAACACCCCCTCAACCTAGACTAAGCCAGATTCTTCTCTTCCCTGTTATGAGCTTTTTCAACACCAAGTGCCCTTCTTCACTTCACTTTTCACTGCTTGTCATTACACATTCATCTCTGTAGCGATCAGAATGCTTGTCTCCCTCACTGGAAAAACTGTCTCTGTATTTTGCTTATCATTATATGGGCAGCACAAAAATTAAGTAAGTTATAGACTATGCAGAAGATGGAATAGTATACAGTCAGTCAAAATGATATAAAGGATTAATATTTAAGCGTATAAAAGATAACATGTTACTAAGTAGCAAAATAGGTTACAAAGTAATGCGGATAGTGCCATGGGGAGGGACGTGCATAGAGAGAAGAGACATAAATCACATTCTTAAGAGAGGATTAGAGTGAATTTATTTTCCTTATTTTGCTTATTTTCTTTTAAAATGTCAGTAATGAACACCATACATATGTGTACACACACGGCAACTTTAATAAAGGAAAAGGTACAACTATCCATGGTATTCCTTTCTGACCCTGGTACCCATATGGGTACCACAGTGGGTGTCTCGTTCCACGTAGCTTCTCTGACCCTCCCTTCTCCACTCCTCTAGCTTTATTTCCACTAACAGAAAGAAACACAGACCAATGCCAAGGTATAATGTGGAGCTCTATTAGTCCCTTCCAATCCCAGGTTCCCCATCTTCAGAAAATAAAACTAAACCTAAGAGCACACTACATTTTAAGAAAGCCTTAGGTTTCACTGAACAGTCAGGATCCTAAAAACAGCTCAATTGGAACATGAGTTACAACTCTTTAGACAACTGTCTACACTTAGCGTCCAAGAATGGTATCTACTCAATAAATACATGTGGACACACGGAGCACCTAACAAAATGGAAGAAGGGGCATGTGTGGGTCAACAGCAAAAATCATTCTCACAACATTTCAAACAGACGGGCCTACTTTATGCATTCAATATACATAACAGGAAATAAGCAAGATCCAGGTAGTCAAAGTGTTGCTGCCAGAGGCCAGAGTAGGGGTGGAAACAGGGCCCAGTTTCCCAAGTGAGGATCTCATACCACTAAAAAATAAATTTCATGAGAGTTCAAGGACCCCACTTGCCATGCATTCCTAACAAGGGAAGGAGGTGCTGGCTCCGCGTTTTCCTGGGACTTCCTTTCTTGAGAATAAAGTTGGCCTGCTTATTTCCAGATAAGGGAAGAACCAGTTGGCACTAAACACACCAGAGGGATTGCTTCAGAACTCTCTATCCCTGGGAAAAGTGCTTCCTTGAAGGGCAAGTTCTGCTTTCCTTGTCAGCATGAGCTTAGTACTACTTGCTGAGATTCAAACCTCAATACCAGAAAAAGTCCCAGCCACACCCCATGTTCTCCAGGCCCCAGGACCCTCGTCTAATCAGGATGGACATGTCTCCTGGGCCACTCTCCTTCCACTAAGCTCTCCAACAAAGCACAAGTTCGAAATGTACTGCCAGAAAGCAGGAGGTTTGCATCCTAGAGTCCGTCTGGACAATTTTCTAGCATGCAGAACGTTTAGCACTATTTCTTATGTTCAAGACTAGGAGTTTGGGGGTTAGAAGAAAAACACATTCTGCAGAAATAATCAGGACGTCCTCTGTTGTCTCTTACCACTTGTGTATAACTTCTCAGCTGTTCATCTACTCTTTTTCTCTGTTTCCCTATACTTTCGCTTACCGAAGAGAAGGGGCAGGGGTTATCCACAATGAAGTTTGCATATCTACAACTCCCATCGCCCACCTGAAGAAAGGAAGGAAGGAGGGAGGGTGTTGTGGTGGTGTCAGCGAGGCTCACTCGGGTTTAAGGGATGTGCACAAACTGGTCATGAAGATGCTGCCTCCAAAGTCACTGAGGAGCTCTTACACGGAGGCCGTTGCTAGTTCCCACCCATTCCCTCCACCTCCGCGGTGTCACAGAGCAACCACCCCCCCCACACCCCCCCTCCCGGACTCCCCAAGTGGTCTGGTCCCAGTCAATGACACTGCACTATCCTCACTCCCATCCACCTCTATGAACATTCCCTTGGTCTCCTATGAGGGCACCGAGGCAAAGAGAGGCTTAAGGCCACACCCAAGATCAGGGCTTTATTCAGAGAAGGCGCTGGGATTCGCATCCAGGCCTCCTGACTCTCCCTGCTCCCAGCCCTCAGAGGCACCAGTCACAGAGCCCCTGGCCCTCCTCTTCTCCCCAGACCCCTGAGTGCTGACTGTAATTACTGCTTCCCAGGAGAAGACTCACAAGTCCGCCTTTATACCCCAACTCCTCTCTTCCTGTCCTCATTCTCAAATGCCTGCTGGGCAATTCTACCTGCTTGTCAAAATTTAAATATCTTAAGACCAAACTCATCATCTTTCTAAAATAAGCTTTTCTCCCTGACGTCTCCATTACAGTTAATGATTCCACTCTTCTCTCTGATACCCACACCAGAAACCTCTGGCATTTCATTCTTGGTCTCCTCCTCTGTTCTTTTGACTTTAACCTTTAAAATGCTTTCCCTGGCTTTCTTGTCCTGCCTATTCCTGCTGCCAGTACCTCCTCTGGGTTCTCGGCACCCCAAGTTGGAACACCTCCTCCTTGTCACCTGCCTCCCTGCTGGACTCACCCCAGTCTACCCCACTCCCAATCAAGGCCAGACCAGTCACCCTAGAGCAGGGTTTCTCAAGCCAAGGACATGTGGGGCTGGAGAGTTCTTTGTTGTAGGGGCTCTCTTGTGTTGTAAGGTGCTGAGTGTCGCGCCTGACCTGTCCCCAGGGCAGCAGTACATGCCTCCACCCTGCCCTGCACACACCACAACCACAAAAATCCCTTAACACTCCTAAATACCCCCAGGACGCAAAATGGCCCTGGCTGAGAGATTGCTTCAAATAAGCTGCTCCTTTGAGGCACTCAGCGGTTCCCAGTGGCCTCCTGAAGGATTCTTAGAAAGGAAACAGTTTTCAAGAGAATAGGAAATTATTTTTCCTACTTGTGATTGACTTTCTCTTAAGATTTTGGGCTTACCCACCTTTGGACTGTGGTCCAGGGGTGCTGGGGAAAGAGCATCTAAAGAGGAAAAGCAGGAGAATTCATCCTGAGTCTGACTTCCCAGGCCCACAGTGGAATGTCCCAGCCCGGAGGCAGTGGGCAGAGACTCTGGGGTCAGAAACAGAGGGAAACCCCACCCCACCACTTCCAGCTCCTGGGCCTTGGGCCTGTCCTCTAGCCTCTCTCTGCTGTGTTTTGTCTGAAAAATGAAGATGAAAAAGGAGCCAAATTCATCAGATGAAATGAGTAGAAAAGTGCCCAGCACGGAGCAAGTAACTGATACCCACTCATACTATTAATGCTATTTATTTCCAGCCCTCTTGCCTGTACGTCTCCAAAACAGACTCTCAGCTCAGGCCAAAGTGAGTCCTCAGCGGGCAGTGAACACACTGCATGCTTGCCCACTGAGATACCTCATCATGCTTGCAAACCCTCTGCTTGCCACTCCCTCCTGTCAGAGTTGTTCATGCCTTTCAAGCCCCAACTCAAATGTGATCCCTTACAAATCCTTCCCACTTCCAACAAGTCAGAAACCATTCTTCCTGCTCCTGGACCCCACAGCTCTGTCTAAGCTCAGCACATTCTTTTGTCACAATTACAGGTGACAGAATTATTTTCCAACTTAATACTTCTCAATTCCCAGGGGCAGAAACCCTGCCTTAGGGGTTACTCTGCAGAATCTGAGATAATGCCCTTTACATAGTAAGTACCAAGTAAGTAATTCTAACTTGAATGCATATATAAAATAACTAAAGTAAGATACTTTTATGAGACAGTGATTTCTTATCAAAGACAAGCATTTTAAGACATCTATATACTCAACCTCTGCTATACGGAGTCAGACATTGTTGCTAACACAGACTTAAAAGAGAAAAGATTTCAAACTTTCAGTTCTTAGTTACAAGGTCTTAAGCATGTCTCTACTTTTTTTTAATATGTTAAGCACCAAATTACTATTCTCACATAAATCACTGATTGCTTTACTGTAGATCTGCTTTGTGCTGGCTTTGATGATTTCTCCATACCCAAGCTTACTAAAACCTCAGCGTTTGCTTGTAAGCATGAGGTACTCAGCAGGAAGGGCTCCTTTCTGTCTTCTCCTGGGTTTCAGTGTGAGTGAGTCTGGCTCAGGAAGACAATTCACACTACACAGCGGTCATGAAACAGGGGCTCCCAGCCATCTGTGTTCCAGCAAAGGGACGAGAGTCTGGGTCTCTGTTCCCTGGAAAAAAAGTCACCCAGTGCACTGCCAGAAACACTACGAGAACTGCCGACAATGTTCTGGAAGTCATGAGAAAGGAACCAGCGCGCTGGTCCTGGGCCAGACTATGGGCCCCTCGGCACAGTCCAAGTGGGATTAAGGGTCTGGCCCAGCAGAGGGACACTCGGGCACACAGGTACAGGAGTCGTCAAGGGGTAAGTCACCTTCCCAGGGAAGCGAAGTCTGAAGGACAACAGCATATTTGAATTCTACAAAAAAAAAGTGCAGGCTTATCTGAGTACCCCATATAGCTAGAGTGTTTTGGAGGGTAATTAAAAGAAGTACTTAGTAGCTCACAAGGAGATGAAATGCAGCACCTAAGACAAAGAGCAGGGAGGGAGGATGGACCTAGTCAGGACAGCTTTAAATGAATTTATGGAGAACACGGTTCACAGGAATAACGGAGGCGATAATGGTAGTACTGAGAGCTGTGTTCTGGACCAATCTTGTTCTAAGCGCTTTTTCATGTATTATCTCATTTAACCAACTCCCTCCCCACCGTGGAGATCCTGTTATAAACCCCAGTTGTCTGGAGAACAGCAAATGATGTGACAGGAAAGTCCCGCCAGAGAGAAGATTCCAGGGTTTCAGTCCCAACTCCTCCACTAACCAGCTGTGAAACCAGCAACTCTCTTCTCTCTGGGCCTTGGGTTCTGCAATAACCATGACAAGTCTCTAGAAGGCCCTTCAGCTCTCAGACTTCATATCCAAAACTCCAACTGGGCAGACCACAAATCTGAACAACAGGGACATTGATTATGTTTTTAATATTCATTATGGAAAAATAAAACAGAAGCAAAAAAAGAGAAATCACTTTTTTTTTATATGCAACTAAAACATCCATTTCTAACACTGGAAACAGTAGCATAATCACAGTTATAAAGTCTATAATGCTTCAATATGTCATAACAACATGCTGAATTGCAGAGATAACTGAGACAAAAGCATCGCTTTTGCCTGTTTATTGGAATATTTCTCATTCTGCCCACATTTTCAGGGGGGAAAAATCAAGATGAATATTTTCCACACATAATTTTGTATAATAACCCAGGCTTTGGGGGCCTGCCTATCATTCATCTCTGACTCTCCCCCTTCGACTGGCCTAGTGCCTTGTACATAATAAAGACTCGACGAACATTTGTTGAGCAAACGATCAACTCACCTCTTCTATGTGTATCTATCTTTTGATATTTATAGAGAAACCACTTAATAGCAGCGTTTTTCTAAATGGCAGAGTGTTCGCCACTGTGAGGGTGGATGAAGGGCTAAATTCGGGGCAGCTCTCCCACGGCTGCCAGTCCAGTGGATTTATCAGCACCCCGTCCGCCTGTTCTCCTTCAGCACCTGTCCCCCAGCACATCTTAAAGCCCAGCCTATAGATAATTAAATCCCAAAACTTCAAGAGAAAGGCAATCATAAATTGGAAATGTAATTTCCTAATCCCTCAAAAACTGTTCCCTCCTCTACCTGGTTTCTGCCTGGAATTAGTCACAGACTCACTCTGAGCAGTTTGTTCTGAGTTTGGGATTTTTTTATCTTTTCCAGGTAATGACCTGGAATCTGTTGAGAGCTACAGACCCTCTTCGGAGAAATGCACACACAAGTCTTCCTACAAGTCCATGGGTGCAGCGGGGGACGGGACACAGACTTCTAGAAGCAGCCTCCAGGCATGAGACTAAAAGGCCCTAGGATGTGGTAAGCAGAGGGGGTGAGCAAGAGCCTGAGAGCTCAGCAGATGAGGCCGCTGCCTTCTTGGCCATTGGGGCAAGGCCCTTAAGGGCAAGGGCAAGGGTGGGTCTTATAACACAGACACCCTGAATGGCCCCAGAACCAAACCTAAGTCGATAAATCATGCAAATGCTCCATTTGTTTCCACTTAAAATAGCAGAAGAAGGTGGGGGAGGGGAGGAAGGAAATGTTTTTAAGTAGGAGAGAAGAACTTGCTCCCCAAAAGATAAATGTGAAATGACTCAAAAATACAATCGGGGAGAACCTCCTATTACTGTAGATATTAAACCTGTCACTTCTCCACACGCTAACTCTACGTAATCACTCTATATTTACCTGACCTAAACCAGGGCTGGGCCCCCGCGGCGGCCTGGGGAGTCCCTCATAATTGATTTTTGAGGGCCCAGCAGATGTAACTGAATAATGGGAGTGTCTAGCATTAGGCTGATTAGGTTAGAATGAACATTGTGGCCCTATAATTTAGGAACTCTACAAATCTGAGCTCCTAGGTCATTCCTGGACCCCACCATCAGTGACTGCATGTAGTCTGTGTAGAGAAAACCTCAGGAAATGTTTGGTGAGTGACTTAAGAAAATGCATGAATAGGTAAGTGAATAGTCTATACATCTACTCCCTGTCCCACCCCCCAATACACACGCAGGTTTGGGTGGCTACACCTTTGTTTATTCCTCTTCTTCCTCCCCTTCTCCACCTACTTGCCACTCTTCTTCAAAACTCAGCTCTGGCCTCATTTCCTCCTGGAAGCCTTCCCTGATCTCCCCTAGCTAGGTTAAGAACTCAGGGTCCTGATAATATCTTTTCATCAAAATTAAAATTTGTCTTCTTTTGGTATCTACTGGATTGTGTACTGAAAATTCAAATGTTGAAGTCCCAACCCCCAATGTGACTGTATCTGGACAAAAGGCCTAGAAGGAGGTAATTAAGGTTAAATGAGGTCATAAGGGTGGCATCCTGATCGGATAGGACAGGCATCCTTATAAGAAGGGAAACCCACTTCTTCCTCTCTTTCCCTCCACACACACAAACCAAGGAAAGGTCATGTGAGGACACGGCTAGAGGGGAGGACAAGAAGAGACCCCCTAACAAGAAACCAGCCCTGCCTGCACCTGACCTCAGACTTCCAACCTTCAGAACTGTGAGAAAATAAAGGTCTGTTGTTGAAATCCCCCAGTCTGTGGTATTTCACTCCAGCCTCCCAAATGAATCCATAACAGCATCAACACACCGACTCAAGCTCTTTGAAGGCCAGGCTGTATCTTATTCCTATTTCGAGTCTCAGTACTTAACACAGCCCTTGCACATGATAAGTGCCTAATAAGTTCCCGCTGAGGAAATGTAAGAGCGAATGAAGGCAGAGGCTGGAAAGACCACCTCACATTCTGACCCTTAGGAGTTCAAAGCCACGTTTGAATCCCCATCTGGTCAGAGTAAGCAGAAAATCAGACACTTGAGGGGCTGTCACTCAAGCAAAACCAGAGGCCAAGTCTAACACTGTCCTTCCCGCCAATCACTGCAGCTGATGCTGCCATCTGACCTGGATGTCAGCAGTAAGAGGGGAAATTTTCAGAAAAAATAAAATGCTCTACTCAGCGACATCTTTTTTTCACATGGCAGCAGGCTGTGACTTTCGAACCTGGTCACAAAGCCCTTTAACCCTCTGACCAGACTTGGCACGTAGGGTTGGGACTAGACACATGCTCTGTGCTTTGAGAGATCAAGGAGGGGAGAGCCTTGGGCCCCCAAGGAAACTAATCTAGTGCTGGAGGGCCAACATTAGGGTTTCTCTCTCAGTCCTTTGAATGTCCACAAGGCAGGAGACATGTGTTAAGTGAATATCCAGAAAATGCAGGGCATGGTCAGGGGAAAGAGAAAAGATACTCGGTTGTAGACCCCAGGCTTTAGGAGTTTTGCTAACTAAACCACAACAAATAAAAATAATGAGGAGCCTGAGAGAGACTGTCCACACCTACTGAAATCGCACCACACATCAAGCACCATCCTGTGTGGTTTCCATCTATTAACCTAATTACCCCTCAGGACAGTTCAATGTCATTCATATTATTATTCCCATTTTACAGATGAGGACCCTGAGGCAGATACTGATTAAGTAGTTTGCCCCACAAGTAAAGCAACTAAGCAATGGACCTGGGACTCAATCCCAAGCGTCCATCTCCAGCACCCTGTTCACAGTGACAGCAGTCAGGTGCCATATATATGAGGGGTATCTTTATTTTCACCCTCTAGAGTGAGCGGGCTGACTGGGCACAGTGTTTTGAAGGTTGGTAAAGCATGTTAAGAAAAGGCACAGTATATACAGCAGGTGCCACTCAGATGGAAGGAGGGGGCCCCCGCATGTCTCGCTCAGGCAGGCCTCTCAGCTCCATTCTGTCCAGGCCAATCTTGTTGGGGAGCCAAGGACCTCCATGTAGATGCCCCAGACCAGACCACCTCTATGGACCTCCCCAGCACAACAATCCATGATTCTAATGCTCTGAAAGCTGAGAACAGAGAAGTCCCAGAGGTAGGAGCCCAGCACCACGGAAGGACAGAGCAGAGGTGTAAGCTGCCTCTAGGGCTGTGAAGCTAGGAAGGGCAGGAGGGGGCGCAGGCCAGCTGGAGGAACAAGCTCACAGGGGGTCCAATTTGGATTTTGCTCCCCCCTTGATTTCCCAGGTCAATGGACCACCCTGAGTGCATCCCCTTTCTTCTGGAATTTCTAACTTGTAATGAACACATGGCCACCTTGTTCTTCAGCTTTATGAGAGCAGCTTGTGTGTGTACCTTAACCCAGGAAAGGTACTGAGAAAAACAGAATTAAAAGTAAATGGAAGGTCGAAGGAGAAATGGGCCCGGCATAACCTCTTGCATTCCTGCGCGTAAGCTTGTGCTACGTCACCGAGAACATGACCCAGTTTAGCAACAACATCAGCATAGCAGGTACTAGAGAAAATGCCAAGTATTAGAGACCGAGGCATGCAGCAGGTAAGATGCACGCTGGCCACATAGCACAGCGGAGGTGGGGACCAGTAACAGGCTGTGGTTTTGATTTAAGCCCCTGGTAACCACATTGCGTGAAGAAAACAGAGAAAGAACGATTTTAACAACAGCAACAACAGACGAAGAAGCCCGCCCTTGAGCGCGGCTGCAGTGCCCCATGAGGCAAAATGCACCTGCTACTGAGACAGGGCAGGTTCGCCCCCATTTTCAGATACTCTGTGTGTTTGGGGAGCCCCCAAAGAACTGGGTCTTCCTTCATCTGGAAATGACAAAGGGCCAAAGCTCTGCGTGCTCATTACCATGTAAATGAAAACTGCAGAGGCAGATTTTCAGCAAAGCCACTCTCAAGGGGACGAATGCCCTGCTAGTTCTCATAAAATCATGCAAGACCCTCTTCCCTGAATTCAAAGCCTGCTGATCAGGTCATACTCTAAGGAATCCTCCCCGAAATCAGACCCTGGAATTCCAGGAGCCCGCTCATGGCAAAGGGCTGAGGACAGTCAGGGCCCAGGAAGAGGCTGCAGCCAGAAGCCCTTGGCCAGCTAACGGGCCGCTTTCCTGGAGGCTACTGAGGCTGGAATGTCCACAGAGGATCTCCAGGACTTCCCACAAAGGAGTAGCAATCCCAAGACCTCCAGGCCACAAGCACCCCAAAGTAGTATCCCACCAGCAAAGCTTTAAAGAGAGACTCTCAAGAATCAGAGAGTGCTGCTGGGTTGAGAAGAGACGCCCACTCCGATCCAGCACCTACTGATTCTCTGGATCCAAAAGCAACTCCCGATACATCCACCATCCTGCTTGAGCCTGAAGTTGCTGGTCCACTGTGCCCAGATGCTTCCAGACACAGAAACACCATAGAGGATAAGGGGGTACAGAGAGGGGCACATGGAGCCATTGCCTCCCTCCCGCACTGCTGAAGCACCTATCATCAATCACTTGCCTGCCTCACATGTTTAGTTTCTTTTTCCCCAGAGGCCTCTGTGAGCACACAAAAGGGGCTCTGGGCTTGAGCCAACAGCTATTGAGAAGTTCCTCTCAGCGGCATAAGGGCCTTCTCCATCCCCAGACGCAACTCTTCACCGAACACGCCAGCCACAGGGACCCAGCACAGACTGGCACATCCCACCTTGCAGCGAAGAGCTCCTCCAGCTGCTTGGCATCATGTCCACACAAAATGAGCTTTCACGGGGGTCAGGACCCACACGCGGGGAGGCGTTTACATGCTGTGCGGAACATCCCTTCCCCTCCCTTCGGACGCAGAGGCAAACGGCAAAAATGGCCCTAGGCACCGTGGAGAGGTCTCCTTCCAGACAAGCCATCATAACCGTTTTGTACTCTTGTCTTCTGATGCTGCGTCCTCTATACTCGCACATCCCACCCCCTATGAAGAGTAGAGGAACAAGTCTTATTGCCCTGATTTACAGATGAAGAAACCAAAGCATGCAGAGGTTAAATGACTTGCTTCGGAGGTGACAGAGCTGGTCACAGGGGGTGGGGGTGGCAGAGGGATTGCTCTGACAATTGTACCTTTGAAGATTAACTGACAGCCCTAGCAGCCTGCGTCTCTGAAGGACGGAGGACAGGCTGCCAATGGATTCGTGTAGGAAGGACATGAATCCAAAGCACTGAGCACATAAAAAATCCCAGCGCCCCAGCAGTGTGGGGGAATGGGTGTCAGCGGGGAGGGAGCCCCCCAGCCACCATCAGTGCCTGCACACACAAGGTCCCCTCTGCTCAGCATCCCCAGGAGGGGAAACACTCAAAGCTGCCCATGTCCCCCTAGTGACACTGTCAAACCTCGTTCTGTGGTTAGCTTTGTTTTCCCAGTGAAAGCTGACAATATTCTGATTCTTCTGCAGCCCAGCCTCCAACATCTCTATGCAGATTCTCCACCCTCCTCCCATGGCCTGGGCCTGGTCTCCTTTCTCGCAGTTGGTATGGCATCCAGAACTCAAAGTACTTAGACATCAGCCTAGGAACAACCCACCTGTCCCAAATTAGATGTGATCATCAATAGCCAGAATCAAGTTGTTAGTTGTTGTCATCATTACTGCCAATACTGATATTATCAGCACACTCCTCACCATCCTTACCGGCATCTGCTCTTGCAAAGTAAATGTAGATTTGTCCTGAGTTTTATTATCAAGCTTCTTCTGTGTTCACTCTCCACGCTCTTCTGGGGAAGCCCAGCCTCTCCTGCAGACCCACAACCTCTCCATACAGATGACGCAAAGATCTACTACTTCAGCTCTCATCTCTCTCCTGTGTGCCAAGTTGTTTTCAACTGCCTGCTGTACAGATGGTGCCCAAATGGATGTCCTGCAGGCAACGCAAGCCTCCTCATCCAAAATGAACTCATTAGCTTCTCTCCAAATGACCACTGAATGTTCTTCCTCTTCCTCCATCCCCACATCCAGCCAGCTGTCTGGCCTCAGTTAACTCTGCTTCTTCTTCTGCATTTATTCCTCTCTAGTTAAAGCCCTCATCACATCCCTCAGGGCCAATGTAGGAGCTTCCTAACTGCCCTCTGCAATAATGCAAGTTCTCCAAGGACAGGGCTTTATTCTGTCCCCCACTGTATCCTCCACCAAGTCACTGGCAGATGTATAAATCCAGAATAAAGCCTAATCTCCCCTCTGCCTTCCATACTGCGGAGAAATTCTTCTCTGAAACAAAGAATAGATCATGCTATGCTCCTGAAGACATATTTTGTAGCTCTCCAGGCTGACAACATGTAATGTTCAAATTACTAAGCGTTGCAGTTAGCTGGGCATGTGGACCCAATCTGCCTTTCCAGCCTCTTCCCATCTCCTTTCTGTGTCCTTTCTTAAGACTGCCCTGAGCTAATCCTTGCCTTCAGTTCATATTCTTTCCCTTCTGAGTGTCTGCTTATACTTGGGGGAGGAGAGGAGGTGTAGCACCTCTCAACACCTCTGCCTGGAAATTTCTCTTATTGTTCAAGACTTTGCTCATGTCATCTTCTTTGGTTAGTCTTCACCTGCTCCTCCCCTTCCTCGGACTCCCTGAGCTAAATCTCCACTGCAGGACCCGCCATACCATATTGTGACAGTGAGTTCTCTGGGACTCCTGGGAACAAGGATCAGCAAATACCTAGTGATTTCCACAGCACACATCTGCCCTGGCCTGCGCCCTGGTAGGATGGTAAATCTGATAGGTTTTCAGGACTAAGGAAGGTCTTGGCAGGGCAAATCCCAAACAGTGGATGTAACCAGCATTCACAACTAGTTAGGTATGACGTTACCTCAAAGAGTAATGATACTGCCTTCTGTTATGGAAACTGATTCTCACAACCACCATGGGAGGCAGAAGATCCAAATATTGTCCCCATTCCACAGATAATGAAACTGAGAGAGCAATTAGGTTACTGTCACTTAGCCAGGTGGTATTATTTATGGGACCCTCTGCCTCTCCAGCACTTTGCCTCAAGAAATTAACACACATCCACCATGTCATTCTTACAAACAAATGAGCACATCCCATCAACAAAACAATGATGCCAATAGAAGGGGGATAGGAAATACCTGGTCCCCCATTTACAATCCAAAAAGAAAAATCGGAGCAAGTCACACAACTCAGACCTATACTGTTCCAGCTCTAAACCCTTCCAGTAGATTCCCTATAATCTGCTGGGTGACTTTCAGAATGCTCATGAGGGCGACAAAGGGCCTGTATCATAGGAATCCAGTATTTACCTGCTACCCTGCTGCTTCCCTCTAGGAAGAATATTTTCTAGATTAACCCGGCCATGCTCTGCTCCCTGAGCATTCCAACCACGAACCACCTTCACGCCTCTGCACCGGTGTCTCGCCCTCTAAGGTGCTCTAACCACTCTCCCGCCTCAGATCCCAGCCTTAATGTCACCTCTTCTTAGGACAGTTCCTGATTTCACCTCCAACCTCCAAGACCACTTCCAGTGGATATATGCCATGACGCCCTAGTACTTCGGTGACTCGCCAGTGGTAATTATTTTCTAAATGGTGTGGCAATAACTTACCATCAACCAACATTAGCTGAGCATCTACTGGGTGTCAGGTCCTGTGGGACATGAAAATAAAGCCAAGGTTCTTGCCTGCAGTGGGCTCACAGCTTAGCAGATGAGACAGCACTAGGACACTGGGTACAGTGGGAGACCTGCGCTGGGAGCGTTACGAGATTGGGAAATGTGAAAGACACCACGGCACTGTAAGTTGAGTCTTAAAAAGAAATTTGTTGGTTGGGCAAAAGACAGAGAGTAAGGAAGTGTTCTTCTAAGTAAAAAGAACATTATACAGGCTAGGGACAGGCACTCAGTAGTCACTGAATGAAAAAGCAAAAGGCCTGGAAGATTATGCCAGCCCCTCTCACTGCTAATAACTTATGTTTGCTGAGCACTTTCTTGACTTACATCTCTCACACCAACCCAGTAAGGTGGCACCATCCTCGTTTTATGGAGGAGGAAATTAAGGTTTTCAAGAGGGCCCCAAAGCCACCAAGGGCTCAGAGAATGTGTTCCAATAACAAAGGGTACGCTGATGACTTCACCTTCAAGGACTGGCTTACAGAGCAAAGTCTCAGGTCTCATCCTTGAAGCCTGCGGAGACCACTCCAGGAGGCTTCTGGGGAGTGGGATGGAGGAGAGTAGCAGCCAACGTTGTGCCCCATGCAGATTCTGGAAACGCTGTACCCCATGAAGATCCTGGGCCTCCATATAAACCTGGTGCTAGTCCTCTCAAGATATCTGGTCTCAGTGGCCCCGAGTCAGGACCTTTCCCCCTAACTTACGAAAGACAACCTGGCAAAAAACACCTAGAAGTCACCGCAGTCGGCCAGGCCTGTAAAAGTTCTCTAAGGCTCCAAGAACTGACTTGAATGCCTGGTTCTCTGGGACAAAGCATTTCGTTGTTGCTAGAGTTCATTTCCCCCCTTCCTTCATTTCTTTGATGATCATTTTCTCGGTTTCTCCCTTTCAAGTTCAGGCTTTTTCAGTAATACTTGTATTGGGCACATGCTTTTCTGTCCTAGCTGAGGCTATTCTATCCTGCTATTGCGGTGTTCCATTTCCATAGAAAGCAATCAAAAATGAAAATTCTCATTTCAGAACAGTGTCTATTAAATATGCTCCCTTTTTTGTGGATAAAAAGGGGGGTTAGCACTCTCTGAGGGCTGGTTTTCTGCTCTATGTGTCACCTACGGATTAGATACGGTCAGCCTTTTGCTCTCTCACAGGTCATTTGCATATGGTAATTGAGAGTGATAACAGAGAGTCAGGAGTCAGAACCAACTTATTTTAAGGAATGCCTCAGTCCAAAGCATTACTCAGCAAAGTGTGGTCCTAGCAGCAGCAGCTGCTGCATCACTGGGGAGGTCGTGGGAAATGCAGACGGTCAGGCCCTGCCTCACACCAAATGAACAGAATCTGCCTTGTACAAAGACCCCAGGTGATTTGAGGCACATTAAAGTTTCAGAAGCACAGGTCTAGAATTAAGGTGAACTTCATGACCACGCTGGAGCCTCTGTGTGTTTTTCTTTCCTAAGAAAGAAATCTATGTAGAGTGAACTCCACAGAACATCCCCCTCCACTCTGCTCCACCCAAACTGTTTCTCCACACAGGAATTCTGAGACGATAAACATTCTTCCAGAAATCACACTCTCAGTCCAAAGGTGGTGAAGAGGAAACAAAGCTGAATGCGAGCCTCTTGCAGCATCTGATACCTAGAAGCGGCTCTGAGTCGAGACAGGCAGCCCTCACCCTCACCCTTTTCTCTTCAGGCCCTGGATCTTTTTATTTGGTGTCTTCTCCTCTCAGAAGAGAGGGAATGAAGACACACTGTACAACTGCATGGCTGACTAATGTGACACGGAGGGGGCTGTGCTGTGCACTGAGCGCTGACATCTTCGAGGAGGGTGCTCTGTAAACACCACGGCAGAACCAAGTGTACACAGCCTTCAAATCTGGGCTGTGCTGAGACCTCACACTGCCAATAACAACAACCAAGACATAGGCAGATGAATCTGATTAATCTGTCATTCGCGGGGAAGGATGGAAAATCACATGGACGTGGTCTGAGGGAAGGAAAGCTAGAACTGGAGGCAGGAGAAGAAAGAGGAAAGGACATGAGCCAGCCCTGCTCCGTGCTTCCGTCCACGATTCCCACTCACCAGGAAGCAGACCTAATGTCCAGGGCCAGACAGAGGCTGCCACCGGAGCATGGGGAGGCCACCCTGGTGCTGGCCAGGTGTCCCTTTTGACCTTTCCTTTTTGAAGAGGAAACATGCCTCAGAGATATCTTTGAAATGTTTCTTATTTCTTATAAAAATAAGAGCACCAAAAAAGTTATCCCTCATTAAAACAACAAACAAAACCGCAACCAGATCCCCATCTGTTTTCCCACTAATTCTAACAGACATGCACACCACAGAAAGTGCTTTTATATGCCAAGTATCTTCCAGATCTCTAAGTGGAAGACCGGAGTTAGCATGATGCTATTTAAAGCCCAACTTGGTAGTCCCTTCCCTCACTTTTACTGATTTTTCCCTCCTTTTTTTCTATCTTTGCCTCAAACTCTCCAAAACAGCAACATAAAAACACTAGAGTGGTGTATTTGTAGCCATTGGTACCTGTTCGTCCACCAGTTATCATCCATTTATATGTTTAAAGTATTTGAGCTCTGGAAACAGGACTCTGTCCTTGTAATATGTCCACATCTGCAAGTGCTCACAGAAAATCGGAAATGGACAGCAATGAACAGTGGAGACAGACTTTTAGGTTAAGAAATTCAGGCAGGAGTTCCATCTGTCTTCCTCTAGCACAAGCAAAAGATGGACCCTCCCCACCCCAGGCAAATACATTACAGATAGCTTGTGGAGACTGAGGCTATCAGTTTTACTTCAGCTAACTTCCGAGTCATAGAAAAGTACTTGACTTTATTCCTCCTGAAAACCAGACCTGATAAATCAAGCCATCCTCCAAAACACCCCTGAAGGAAAACCTCTGCATCCCTTCCCCTCCCCCACCGCACAGACTTGCCTGCACACACCACCTCCCAGCCAAAGTTAACTTTCAGATAAACCTGCCAGTCTGGTCCTATTCTCAGATCCTACACATTCACAATTCTTGCCTACATTCAGAGGCTGAAACCTGACCCCTCTGCTGAGGGCACAGACAAGGGTCAAAGGTCCACAAACACACCTTAACCACAAACACAACACTTTAAAAAAAAAAGTCTCTCTTGGTCAGAGTGAGAATAATGGACCAGACTTCATTGTCTTTCCTTCAGGGAAGCCAGGCTGGGAGACTGGTGAGAAGCTCCAGACAAAACGTGGGTGTGTGAATCTGTGCGGGTTCCACAGAGGAATTTTCTGGGAACTCCAGGGGTTTTGAGGAAAGGTAGTTTTAGGTTCGGCTCCCGGTTCTCGGATACCTCGGAAGTCTGATTGTATGGGGGAGTGGCAGGGCTATCCTACCGGCCAGGCTACCCCTCCAGCCTTCCGGGGGTCCCCTGCCCGGGGGTCCCCCGCCCGCCCCGCCCCGCCCCCCCCCTCCGCCACAGAGGGGTCACTTACCGCCTGTGAGCTGTGCAGGGCCAAAGCACAGCGCCAGCTGAAACCACAGGATCACCGCCAAGAGTCTCTGGGGGGACTGAGGCTGCTGCTGCTGTTGCTGCTCTAAAAATCCATCTCCATTGCTCGGGTTCATTCCATGATACATCTTTCATCCACAGAGGGCATCCGGCTTGCAAGAGTCTGCAGCCAAGAGCGAACACGACAATACCCCACGCTGCTAGGGGGGTCGGGGGCCACGTTCCCCCTCCTCGCCCCAGGACCGGGAGCCTCGGCTTCCCGCGTTCGGTCTCCATTCCTCCCCCGCGCGGCCCCCGCCCCCTTTCCCACAGCAAGATTCCCCCCCGCTTCCCCCTAGCACCGTGTACACTGAGTAACAGCCACCGCGGGATGCTGCGCGTGCGGGAGCGATGGAGGAGGGGAGGGAGAGCAGGGGTTAGCGCACAACGGCTCTGCGCCTGTCCCCCGGATCCAGAGGCTGTTACCACAACAGGAAAGTCTAAAGCCTTCCAGAATCTCGGGGTTGATAAAACACTTTTCCTGGGCCTACACATTCACTCTTAGGAATCTGACAATGTGACACCGGATCCCCCCAGCTACTTCACTGTTTTTCCCCGGGATCGGGATGGGTCCTACTGCCCAGTTCCCAGTGAGATTTCTCTGCGCTGTCAAAAAATTCCCCCCTTGGAGAGCAGAACCAAGCTCCAACTCCCGCAACCCGGCCTGCGCGCGCCTCCCCGGGATGGAAAGCCCCTTCCGGGGCTCTCGGTCTTACCTGTGGGTCTCATGCATGCAGCTTCCTTCCCTCCTCCGCCTCCTCCCCCCGCCAGTCTAACCCGCATCTGTGCGCGACCTCTGCTGCCGCCGCTGCGCGAACAAGCGAGACGGAAGCCTCGCGGCGGCGGCGGCGGTGGCGGCGCCGGGCTCCAGCTTCCCCCGCCCGCGCTCTCCCTCCCCCGGGCTCCCGAAGCGGACGGGTGCGGGGGGGGGGCGGGGGGGCCGGTAGGGGAGGACGGCAGCGCGGCCCGCGCGCCCCCGAGCGGCGCCCGCGCACCCGCTACCTGCGTTCGCGAGCGCGCGGCGGCGACGGCGCAGAAAGAGGGAGGCGGCATGGGGCAGGGCGGGGGCGCGCGGCCCGGGCGCGCGCGTGCACGCGCTTCCGCCAAACGAGCCCGCGCCGCGGCGCAGGAGGGGATCCGACTGGAACGGGGAGGGGGCAGGCACCCGCTGCTGCCGCCGCGACCAATGGGAAGTCCGCGCGCCTGCACCTGCCGGGACGCGAGGCGCACCCACACGCGCCGGGTCGCCGGGTCCCGAGCGCTGGACTGCGGCCCCCGCTTGGGCGGCGCGCGAGCCCGTGTGCCCGCGGCGGCCTCTGCTGGTCCTCCGGTGCCCCCAGTGCGCTGCGCTGCGTGGCGCGGGAGAGCGCTCGGCTTTAGGCAGCTAGGCGGCGGGGGGCTCCAAACCGTGGGACAAGAGTGTGCAGTCCGGCAGACCCTCACCACCAACCTGGTTATCTGGCGAGGGGGGCGGGAAGGCGGGAAGGGAGGAGGAGATTCAATTGCTAAAGTCTTTTTATATTCCGCACCCCCATCCCACCGCCACCCCGCCAAGGCTCTGCACGTCCCTAGAAGCCCGAATGACAACCTGAGATGGTTGAGAGACAGGCTTCCCCTTTCTTCGCACCCTGGGTTCACCCGTTAGCGAGCTGCGGGTGAAGACTCTTAGCTGGTCTTGGACTAGTTCTGGCCCTTCCCAGCAGCCCCCCGGGGGGGGCGGTTTCCTCCTCGGGAGAGGGATCAAGGCTTCTGCCGAAGAGAAGGGAGGCTTCTGCGGCCACCTACCAGGGGCTCCAGGGTGTTTGCTCTCCTAGCCCCGTGTGGAGAGAGTTCGCCTCTTCCACGCTGGAGCCCGCAGCAGAATTGCTCACTCTGCTTGGGCTGTGGCCACCTCTCCAGCTACCCGGCTTCCAGGCCCAAGTGTCCAGCCACAGTAGTTGAGGGGTGGGAACTAATGAGACGGTGCCTTGAGACCACACTTTAGAACCATCAGCACCCCATTATTCTGTAGCAATTTGTGGCTATGAAAACTATGTTTCTGATGTCGCCACCAAATCATCACTTGCTTCTATCGCCTTCCCAAAATCTCACAAATTGACGGTTGTCGGGAAATTACAGCTTTTACTGTGTCAACTCACTGGGAGTAATTTTAACAAATTCTTTAAGGATAGATTAACTTAGTATCAGTATTTGTATTGGGTGACTGATTGATTTTTGCTTGGTAAAATAGAGATGGCAGCTTTGCACAGAGTAAGTTTAAGATTTTGAGATTTCACACAAATTGGTTCCAGCTAAAGTGTATACTTGGGGCTCCCATCTTAGTTGGCTAGTCCTCCACATTTTCAAAATTCTGTGAAGTCCTACTACTAAACTATTCCTATTTTTTTCCTCAGTAAATTTTCAAAAGCTCTTCTAATAGCCATCAAGTCAACAAAGCACAAAAACTTTCATCAACCATACACATGTTTTAACAAATAGAGGTATATTTAAGTACTATTGAAATCTGTTCTTAAGCTAGAGTTAAATCCATGTATACAGAAAATATCAGGATTGAAAGGAACAGCCAAGTTTATCTGATCCAAACACCCAATTTAACCTTGAGTTTCTTTTCTCACATTTCTAACAAGTGGTCGTTCAGCCTCATCAAACATCTCTTGAGGAAGCCTGTTATATTTGCCAACCTCTCTTTTAGAAAAGTCTTTCTTATATTGAACTGAAATCTACCTCCCTGAAACTTATACCTATTGGATCTGGCTCTCCCCTCTGGGCCCACACAGCTAAATCGAATCTCTCTTCCTTGAGACAGCACTTCATCCATTTGGAAATGGCTTTATGCCTCCTTGAATCTTCTTTTCCCTGGGTTAAACTTAGCCACTTCCTTCAGTGTGACAATTCCTAGACTCCTTGCCAATCTTATAGTCTTTTCCTGGATAAGTTTCAATTTCTCAATGACCACCCACTCATAGTAGTCAAAAGTTTATTTCCAGAAAAGGATTCTACTTTTCTACTTTATGGGTTCTGACCAGTGCACTGCCCCACTGGAACTGCCTTTATTTTAAATACTGTGTTTCTATTAGTGAAACTTAAGGACACACTATTTGGAGGGCAGCTCTAGGACACCATGTTGTTAGGTTTTTAACATTATCTCATGTATCAGTTTGCTAGGGTTTCGATAACAAAATACCACAGGCTGAGTGACTTAACATAAATTTCTTTTTTCAGTTTTGGAGATTGAAGTCTGAGATCATGGTATCAGCAGGTCACCTCCCTGTGTCCTTACGTGTGTGTGTGTGTGTGTGTGTGTGTGTGTGTGTGTGTGTGTTCAAGCTGGGGATCACTGGCATGTCTGGAGTCCAATCTGAGAGGAAACCTAAGGCAAACAGTTTCCTTTCTGTCAAGTATAGCAGAAGTCATACAAATTAGCTCTCTCTTGTATCACTGGTGAGAACCTAGTCACATGGTCATACCTAGCTGCAAGGGAAGCTGGGAAATGTAGTCTTTATTTCTCCTTTGCAGGAAGTACAGGGAGATGATGGGGGAGGAAGTTGAGGGGGTGTGGTTGGAGGAAGTCTGCCACAGCACTTCTATAGCACCAGACAGAAGGCAGCTTTGTTATCTTAATCACAAGCTTTCTAAGAATCTCTGGCCTTTACATTTAAGCTCCTTTAAAAGCTGGTGGTATCCAGCACCATGACACTCATATAGATGAAAGCAGAAGTCTTTGTTGCTTAGAAGGTCACCAGGCAGGTCATACTTGGGAGTGTAACAGGTACAGCAAGAGCAGCTGGAATTCTAGGGTGCAGTTTATGCATGGCAAGAGGGGTGGGTTGTTAGGCTCCATTGGCTCCCTATGGATTGACTAAATTTGAATAACTTCAGAGGTCTCTGGGAAATAGGGGTCATCCCTCATTGTCTGGTACCTGGCCCAAGGGGACACAAGTACAGTGGAGTAAGAATGGTCAATAGGGAAATGATCGGGGTTGTGGACTTAATCAACTGCTCAAGAAGGGGAACTGACCAGCCTCTAGCCAGAAACTGGGCCAAGATAGGCCAATTAAAAAAAACAAATTATATCGCCCTATATGGAAAGGAAGGTAAGGTGTATATGGGTCAGACCTGAAAGTAATACACATCTATTCTAATGGCCTTCTACTGGGCATAATGCAATCATGTGGTCAACTGGTCACATGATCTCACATAGATGCAAAGGAAGCTGAGAAATGTAGTCTCAGAGACAGCTGTTTCTGGAGGAGAAAGGAAGCTCAGATTTTAATGGGCGACTTACAGGTTCTGCCAAAAGACTATAAATTAATCTGAACTCCTTTTTCTCTTTGCTGATTTTGTTCCCTTCTTTTTTCAGATCTGTTTCATCTGCACACATGGTAAGCTCCTTCAGGGCAAAGATCATCATATTTTCTTGCTTTGGGTTCTTTCCCCAGCAATTAACTCTGTATCCAGTAGGTTTCTCACTAAAACAAGCCTTGAGTAATTTCAATATGCAAAGATAGCTGCCACTTCAGAGCCTGGCATAAATATCTGATACTTAGTCTGATACTTAGAATATAATTTCAGTTAGTTAAATTTAAATTGCTGTTTAGGGGGAGAGGGAAGAACATTACCAAAAATATTCATTGGGCCTTCAGCCTTTTCATTTAACTCTGAATTGGATAAATTTTCATCAACTTTAACCTTTGACCTCTATATAGCAATATTTGGCTGTATTGTTTGTATTAAATCAAACAAGTGTGGTTAGAGAGATCGTTTACCAGTGTCATCACCTCTAGTCAAACTTCTGATTTAACTTGATTACCAGATAAAGGTAAACCAGTACCTTTAGAAATACTTTTAGTAGTTAATTACATTAAAACTTTTTTTTTCTCCTGACCTTTTTTGTTTGTCATCTTCTATCACCTTGCCTTTATTCCCCCTTGGTTTCTTAAGGGCTACCACCTTCAGAAACACTGTCAGTTTGGCATGGATGTTTTCTTCAGGAAGATTAATACTTAGTGACAGCAGGGGAAGGGATTGGAAAAAAGACCAACTGCACTGTGGAATCACTTATTCTACAGTCATGCAGCATTTACTGAGTGCCTGAGTTATGTCTAACACAATGCAAATTAATGCAAATAGACATTGCAGCCCTCAAGAAGTTCACAACATGAACCTAAACATAAAGTTCTTCAACATACAGTTTTTGCCTTTAGTTACCCATTCATTCAGCAAATAGGTATTGACTATTACTATGGTGAGGTGCTACTCTAGGTACTAGAACTACAAAATTGAAAGAAACAAAGGAGCTGGTCACCAGGGGAGCTACACTCATGCTCCAGGCAATAATCTATCCCCACTCTTCACCCTTCCGGCCTAGAAGTGATTTCCTTTGCCTCTGACACTCCCTGATGTTTTAGTATCTTTCTTCTGGCAGTTGCTATTGTATAGCAGGCACATCTAAGGTGACAAAGAGCAGAGACTAGGTGTTAATCTTTATATTCACTATGTGCCAAAAGCTCATTGGCTCAGTGAGTGTCTTTTCATGTAAGTACAACCTGTGTGGCTAAAGCAGGTGAAGACCCACAAAAAGCTGAAAATGTTTTCTCATTTCCATGATCCAAAGTCAACAATAAGCCAACTCCATAGGGTTGACCTCCACACCCTCCCACGGCCTTCTCCCCAACTGGTTTGAGAATCAGGGTGAGAGCATGCAAAAGAGAATTACATCTACCCCTGCAGATTGCATCACAAGTACACCCTGCAATGGACTTTATATTATTATTTTTTCACTCTCTGGGGAGAATTTTATTCCACCAGGGTCAAAATAGCTAAAACATCTTGACCTGAAGTTTAAAGAAGTGGTCTGTATTAGACTGGCTAACAGTGAAAATAGCTGCAAACACACAGTGAATGTATACATTTGGTGCTAAATGTAACACTACGAATTATAGCAACTCTAAATTTTAGTACTATTATCACAATTTTAGATGAAAAAGTCCAGGATTTAAAGAACTTAAGTAGATTTTCCCAGGCCATTTGCTTAGAAGGTGGTGCAACCACCGTCTATTTTAACATAAACCCTATGATTCTAAACTTATATCTAGACCCGTGCTCTCCAATACGGAGGCTTGGCTATGATCAAATATTGTATTTTTCGTGCAGTCTACCTTTTATTTATTTCATTAATTCAAGAAATATTTTCCCAGTACCTATGAAGTACAAGGCACTGTTCTAGGCAGAAATACACACGGAATAGAAGAGATAGTGAGCAGTAGTGCCAAAGTAGTCACAACCATTCTTTCATGGAGTCTACTCCATGAGCTCCCAAGTCTAGCCCTGCAATGGACCAAGGAGAGGACCAATGCTCTAGAAGGACTATGAGAGCACACAGTAGGGCACAACATCCAGTAAGGGAGGTCAGGAGAAGCTTCCTTTGAACCCAGATTTGAAGAAGGGGCACCCTTGGGCCTCCCTGGTGGCGCAGCGGTTGAGAGCTGTGCTGTGGAGCTGTCGGCAGCAGCGATGTGAGTTCGACGCCCAGCCGGGGAGAATCCCACATGGCGCGGCAGACCTCTCCTGCCTCGCCCACTGCTCCCCTCAGCAGTGTATTTCTGTCGATCTGCCTGTTCTGCTTCCCTGCTCTGTCTCTGGTGAACCCTCTCACCGCCTCTGGCCTGTACCCCAGCTTGTATGTATAAATAAATAAATCTTTAAAAAAAAAAAAAAAGAAGGGGCACCCTTCCATGTAGAAAGGAGGACAGTTAGTGACTTTGCCCAGAACTGTGATCATGCAGAAATGCAGGCAGGTGGGCAAAGGGCACCTTTGCAAGTTTCCTGCCCAGGGAAGTGGTGATTGAGTGCACAGAGCCACGGCTGAGATTCTACTCCAGCCCTGTGAACAGGTGACTTTGCATGGAAGAACACTGTGCTGTCCGCTGAAAATTCCCCACAGCATGATAAGCGTGCTAGATGCGGAAGTTAGAATTTCAGTGGGCTGAGGGTGCCTACCCTGCTGACAACATCAGCAAAGGATGCACAATGCACAACATATTACAGTACATGCAGACTCAGCAGGCCCCGCAAATCATCCATCACCAGACGTCCATTGCAGAACTAACTTCCCTTACTTAGACCTTTCTGAAAAACAAATTTCCTTTGAAATTAAAAACCCCAAGCTCAATTTCAGTAAAACAGAAAAAAAGAATTTTTTAAAAACCTACACATTTGTTTTTAAAGTTTCAACAAAGCACATTCTTTTTAAAAAAAATCTATACGATTCTTAGGTTATGTTGAGGATGGAAAGTAACTTCAAATTGGATGTTATCAATTGCAACAATTTTCCCAAGCATCCACTGGGAAACCTCCTCCTGTGTTTAATATGACAGTATCTGTGATAAAATTTCAAAAACAAATGACTTTATCTGTGGTTCCGTGTTTCTGCGGCACTGTCATGTTGCCCTGTAACTGTGGCTTCAGTTCTGTTATGCTGCTGCAGAAGTGAGTAGCTTTCTGCTCGGTAAACATGGAGTCCTCCTTCATATGAATTGGTTAACTATCATCTGCTCTTAATTGCAGTGAAGTTACAAATGTGAAAAACATCAAAATCCTTAGAGGCAGCAAAACCTACAAATGCAGCAAAACTTAGAATCCCGTCCTGCTTCACTCCACACAAGATTTGCTCTGGTTGTAATTATGCAGCACTAGAGCAGCAGGCCACATGGTGGAGGTTAGGCGTGAGAGTGGGGCTTCCCATCCTGCCCCACTGTCCACTCGCTTTCTGATCTTGGGATTCTCTTTCCGTGCCTCATGAAAGAAGTATGTTGTGGCAGGATTTATAGATAAAGTTCTTAGAGAAACGTCCACCACATGTGCAATATGTCAGCCATCAATTTTACACACATAAGCTCTTGTGCACATGGGATATTTGCATTGTGGGTAAATGATTGTTTCCATGGGAACTTAACTGTTATATTTCCAGGCTCTTACTCCACTATTTTCTTTTTGTAAAAAAAGAAATTTATAGGCTACAATTTTCATTCTTAGTACTGCATTAACATAAGTTTTTCCGTTTACTGCCCTGAGGGTTTGCATAAGACTTTTTTTTTACATTGCTTTATGGGTCTGGTATTTTAAATGAGTATGTATCTTAAATTTGCATGTTGAAAGTGGCCTTGTTCTGTTTTCTGTTACTTTGGGGCATCTGTTTTCTTGTGCATAAGGGAAAAGTGGAAGTTGGTGTGAAAGAACTGAATGCCTGTGAAATTTTACTGTAAAGCTGACTTTTGAAAATTAATAATTTACCCTATCATCCAGCCACTGAGAAAAAAAATATCTTCTGACCCAAATATTATCTTCATAGAAAGGTGGCTTTAGAGTGATAAATTTACATAAAATGAAAATTACCTAAATATTGAAAACTTTTACTTGCAACACAAATATTGGGGAACCTTAATTATCTAGAACAGTTTTATCTAAACTATCTAGAAATTATCTAATTATCTAGAATCATCTAGAAATAGACCATGATATAAATTACATACACACATAGATGCAATTTTAAATTTACTAGCAGCCACATTAAAACAAGTAGCAAGAAACATGTGAAATTAATTTTGATGATATATTTTATTTAGTCCATTATGTTCAAAATACCACCTCAACAAGTCACCAATATAAAGTGTTGTAATAGTTTGCTTTTTTTCATAGTAAGTTTTGAAATCCAGTGTGCATTTCTTTCTTTTTTTTTTTTAGAATTTTTATTTATGTATGTACACAAGCTGGGGTACAGGCCAGAGGCCTGGGGCGGCAAGAGGGTTCACCAGAGACAGAGTGGGAAGCAGAACAGGCAGATCAGAGATACACTGCTGAGGAGAGCAGCGGGCGAGGAAGGAGAGGTCTGCCGCACCATGTGGGATTCTCCCCAGCTGGGTGTCGAACCGGCATCCCCCACGGCCAACAGCTCCACAGCACAGAGCCCAACCGCTGCGCCACGGGGGAGGCCCCAGTGTGCATTTCAAACAACATGTTGCCACAGGAACTACCTACATACAAGTGCTCACCCTCAGATGTGGCTACTGGTTGCACCATTGGACAAAAACAGGAATTTATTTCTCTATTTTATTTCTCCCCTTTGACCCATCCGAGAACTAGGAGCTTTGCTAAGAGTTCAAATTTGAAGTCACCACAACAGCTAATCATCATTCTGAGGAAGGGACCAGAGCACACTTCCATTCTGTAAGATTAATTTGAATTGTGGGGTCAGAATCCATTTGCCATATTTCCCAAGTCTCACACAAATGAATAAAATAAGTCCAGGTCTTCATTTGGCAGGGGACCCAAATTCAGAGGCCTCCAGTGAAATACATTAAGGATTTTTCTGCCAAATAAAAACGAGGCTGATTATTCTTAGTCTCAAGGGGAGCCTGGCACCTTAGCATTTGCAAAACATCTCTTTTGTCTCCTCATGGAGGAGTTGACTAAGGAGTCCCAGCCTGTCACCACCTTCCCAGGGGTCTTAATCAGATGCTAAAGAAGCAGGTGGAGAAGACTGGCCTGCCGAGGCCTACCAGGCCCCTCTTCCTGGTTTTCTCTGTTACATCCAGAAGTTCCCTATTCTGTTCTCTGTGGATTTCACTTGCTCCCTTAGCTCCACTTCCAAGAGCACTGTCTTTGAGGTTACCTGCACAGATGCCATGTGCCCAGGTATCCAGGTTAGGATACCTTCTTTTCCAAATCAAATCCACCTTCAGATCAGGGTCCCTTGACCTCTGAACTGTCCCTTGAACCCATCCCTTCCTGTCCCCTTGCCATTGTCCAGGTTCCACTCCTTGCTTGCCTGCGTTGCTGACCCAACCTCTGGAGTCCCTGTCTTCCATTTCCCCCCCTTTACTCTCTAGTTTATTTTCCACATTGCTGCCAGTGTAAGCTTTCTAATATATAGATTCAGTCAAGTCCTTTTTTTGGTTTCAAAATTTTTACTGATGCCTCACTACATAGATGGTAGATTTCAATCCTTTTTTATAAGCAGAACCCCCAATTTTTTTCAATGAGGTGATACCAGGAACCCCAGGATATAAAGCAAATAAAATCTGAGCTGCTCTGAATGGAGCAGGGACAGAGATCACAGATCTGACCTAAAGTACTTCCTCCAGGGCCTATGGTGGCTTCAAGGAACCCCAGCGTTTCTGGACACATTTGGGGCACAACTGCCCAGTGGGAGGCCTATGTGACTTGGCCTGACATGCCGGGTGGTGTGGGATCTGGGTCCTTCCAACTTCATGGGGGGTCAACACTTATACTCACTGCACATTCTTCAGGCCCTGATACACAAACCCACAAGACCCCAATGTACCAGGCATTTCTGAGGCTCTATAACTTGGCCATGGAGCTTCTCCCTCTGTTGTGTCCTGCTCGTTCCTGCAAGGGGAGATCCTAGAGGTCCTCACAGGTTTAGCATCAATGTCACTCTGTATGCAACCTTCCCTGATAAGCAACCCACACCAACTCCTTTATGAACTAGGCTCTCCCTCCCAAAATCCCATTAAAGTTCCTACTTAACATTTACTTACCACATCTATTACTTGGAAGTATATCTTCTAGCAATATTGGGGGCAAGAGCCCTAAATTATCATTCTAATTCTGGCCCAAACTTCCAAGAAATGTTTGTAGCATTATGACAGTAAGACTGTATCCTTTATTGCATCCTCAGAGTGAGTTAGCCTCAATTCCACCATAAGTTCTGAGGACCTCCAGAGAAGGCAAGAGGCCAAAGAACCTTGCATTAAGATTGGAAGTCCTGGGCCTCCCTGGTGGGCAACAAGTTAAGTGCAGCACTATGAAGCTTTCCAGAGCCACTGTAGCACCAGTTCAATACCCGGCCAGGGAACTTCCCACATGGTGCAGCAGACCTCTCCTGCCTTGCCTGCTGCTCCCCTCAGCAGTGTACTTCAATCAATCTGCCTGTTCTGTTCCCTACTCTGTCTCTGGTGAATCCTCTCACCACCCTAAACCTCTGGCCTGCACCCCAGCTCTTGTATGCAAAAATAAATAAATCTTAAAAAAAAAAAAAGAAAATGCATTTATTTAAAAACAAAAAAGAATGGAAGTCCTTGGGTTTTAATTTTGGCTTGGCTCCAAACTAGGTCTTTACATTCAGCCATGCACTGCTATATTTTAGTGCCCTTGGCATAACGATCACTATAATTCTAGCACCTAATATTTATAAGGCAGCAACCACATGCAAGGCACTGTTGTGTTTTTCATGAATGAACTGATTTTTACTTTATAGAATGAAAGCTGTAGCATTTACTAGATGAAAACCTTTTATCCAGTTACATTTGGGTCTGCAAGAGATGTTACAGATCGTCTCTTGCAGTAGTGAGGAAACTGGAACTCCGAGGTGAAAGGGACCACTCACGTGACTCAGCCGGTGACAGAGCCTGCTGGTAACTGTCTGCTGGCTCTCCCGTGCTGTGCGCTCACCCCCACCACACTGCTTCTCTGGGACAGGAGTTGGCCTGGCACTGACCAGAGCCACATTTGGAAGTGCAAAATGTTTTACAGCACTTGATGATCTAGGAGAGCTATGGCCTACCTATAATAAGGAGATGTATCGGGTATCAGCACAACTCAGTTCACGCCTAAATATTTCCTAATGATTCCATTTCAAATTTGATTTTTTTTTTTAAAAAAGGTTGCCTCCTAGTAAAAACTACAATCACAAAATACTTTTTCTAGGTATGTGTAGTGTGCCATTAGAAATCTAGGCAGAAACAACTTGGCCTGCTTAGCTGTAGATGTGCTAATGACTGTGCTTGAAACCCCATCAGCCAGAGTGGACTCCTGGGGAGCCTCAGTCACTCTAGTCAAGGTTGCTACCATGTGGCTTCAAGGACACTGTCACTGTGACCCTCTGGTGTACATCTGATCATAATTTTCTTAAAAGCGTATCATCATAATCAGCTGGTGCTTCTATAACAAAACACCATAGACTGGGTGGTTTAACAGCAGACATTTATTTCTCACAGTTCTGGAGGCTTGGGAAATCCCCTGGGGAAAGAGAGCGGGAAGGACTGAGGAAACATATTTCCTCTTCTTATAAGGACACTAACCCCATTATGGGGGCCCCACTCTCATGGCCTCATGGAGACATAATTACTTCCCAAAGGCCCCACCCCCAAATACCAACACAGTGGATTTAGGTGGGTTAGGACTTCAATATAGGAACTGAGCGGAACACAAATATTTAGCCTATAACATGTGCCTCAATTCAAAGTTCATTTCCTGAGAGGCAGCACCATAGTGTGGGAAAAGGAGAGAATCTGAAGGCAGAACTCCTGCAAATGATTGAGTGACCTTTGGGAAAATCAGGTTAATAGGCCAAGCCTCAGATGTTTGCAGCGCTACTGGCCCTGCCTGGCTGGGGCTGTGAAACTCCAAAATGTGAGTGAGAAGGACTGGGGAGAGTGAATGCTCACTTTTCTACCTAAGGGGTAACCATAATTGGAGAGTGTTATCCAGAAACTATACCTCTTTGGACCCAGAGAAGAGCACAATACAGGATGAAAGTAACGACTGGGAGAAGCCCCATATCTTTTACTTAGTCTTTTACACACCCTCGCCTTTAAAGGTAACCCTTGACCTTCCTATTGCCCCCTCCATCCTGTACCCTCCCCTACCCTCCTTCTAGTCTGGCCCCTTAGGCCTTTGAAGGGGGTGCCAGAAAGGCCAAGGTAGGTGGTGCAGGGCGAGGGCTGCTGACCGACTAGCTCCAGGCGCATTGTGAAGTGGCCAGAGCGTCACAGGAGACCAGGAGCCCAAGAATCGGAGGGCGGGGCAGGTCTCCACAGCACCCCAGGCAGCTCCCGACCCTGGCTCAGAAGCTGGGCGCTGCCTGGAGGTAGAATGGAGGGTTTTCGCCACTTCTCCCCACCACCCTACCCAGGCCTGTGGGAGACACCCACGGCCCGTGGAGAGCGCGCTTTGTCTGCGAGGCTGAGTGGACCCAGGGCGCAGACAGAACCCAGCCTGTACCCCTGGGGCGGGACCCATCGCCAAGGGAGCGAGGCGGCTGCGCACTGGCAGCCCCAGTGCAGCCCACTCACCCCGTGGTCTCGCGGACACCGATACCACAACTCGCTGCGGGAAAGCCACAGTCTGACGGACCTAGCCCTGAGGCCCCCGCCGCGCGCCAGGAAGCACAGGTCCCGCTGTCGGGGCCTGGAAGATGCCTGCGGGGAGACAAAGACCAAGTCCCAGTCCCGGGAGGGCAGCCAGCACATCCTCACCTGGCAAGAGCAACCCGTAAAACCTCCTCTCTACCAGCACTCCCCTCCAGCCCTGGGAGACTCACCCCCACCTTACCCCGAGGGCACTTGCACTCCCCTGAGTGGCACTCTGGGGATGGAAAAGGCGCCAAGTGGAGACCAGTGGGCTGTGCGGGTCTGCAGAGCACAGGGTCGCAGGTCCCTTTCCTCCGTCCCCACGGAGAAGTCCCAAGAGGTCAGAACGCCCTCTGCCTGCGAGTACCTCCAGAAAAGAGAGATTAGTGACCTGGTGGAGTCATTAGCCAGTCAGTACTCCCAGCCTTCGGTCTCCAGCAAAGAAATGCAGAGCCAGAGCCTCAAGAACAAGCTGGAAGAGGTGGTGCTGTCCTCCAGGGACCAGAAAATTGTGGCCCTGGTGTTGACCCGGCTCAAGAAGGCCCAAAGGATGCGGGAGCTGCAGCTGCAGGCGGCTGTAGCCTGGGAGGAGCTGAAGCAGTCGGACCAGAAGGTCCAGATGACCCTGGAGAAGGAGCGAAAGCTGCTGCTGCAGGAAAGCCAGGAGCAGTGGCAGCAGGAGGAGCAGCACAAGTCTCAGCTGAGCAGGGAGCAGCGCGTCCGACGGCGGGACAGCAGAACCAAGAACGCCACGCACCAGAACCCATGGAAGGCGCAACTGGAGGACCAGGAGAACCGGCGCCAGGAGATGGCAGAGAGCACCCGTGCTCTGGACCAAGTGAACCAGAGCCAGAAACCGGAGAGGGCCCGTGCTCAGGACCAGCAGAACCAGCACCAGAAGAAGCTGGAAAAGGGCCACGCCCAGGCCGAGCACCGGAAGCAGTGCCAAGCACAGCGCTTGCAAGAGCAGGAGAGGATGCTGCAGGACCCGCAGGAGTACGACAGCCTGCAGCTGCAGAAGAGGCTGGAGCAGGCCAGTCACAGGAAGCGCCTGCATATGGCAGAGAGCCATGCGAAGGTCCGGGAAACCAACCTTAGCTCCCTAGTCAATTACCAGGCCAGGAAGGTTCTGATGGACTGCCAGGCCAAGGCGGAGGAACTCCTCAGGAAGCTGTCCCTCGAACAGAGTTCGCAGTGGTCCCAAGAGATCCAGCAGGGCCTGATGAAGGAGCGTCATCGAGAACGAAGAAACAAGGCCCGGCGGGAGGAGGAACAGTTCCAGCAGGTCAGGTCCCGCGCCGGGGAGTTAGAGGAACACAAGAAGATGCATAGGCAGTTGCTGATGGAGCTGGCGGACCAGAAGATCAGGCAGGCCAGGAGTAACGCCCACAGGAACATCGGGGACGAGATGCAGCACCTTCGGGAGCTCAACATCCTGCGGGAGAAGAACCATCACATCCTGAAGTTGAAGGCCGAGAAAGAGGAAAAGTGTCATATCAAGGGCATTAAGGAAGCCATTAGGAAAAAGGAGCAGAGGATGGAGCACATCTCGCGAGAGAAAGATGCCCACTTCGAGGACCTCCATAAGGCCTCCCGGGCGTCCAGGAGAGACCACCGGACACCCAACAGCTACTTTGCTGGTCTAGCGCGGGAGGCCCAGCTCTTGCCCTGTCAGCAGAGAAGGGGCTACTGAGAACCAGAGAAAAACAGCTTACAGTCCAGGTGACCAGAAGGAGATGTGGCAAGGTGATCCATTTTATAATCTGGTTATAATTGAGCATTGATTTTTTTTTTAAGTATATAAAATAGCTACAATTTCCTCTCATGAACTAGTTTATTGATTCACTTGGATAGTTGAAAGGATAGGGACTAGATATTGGGGTTTTTTTGGTTTTTTTTTTTTAAGGAAATTACTTGTCTTTGTAACTTTTGATTTAAATAGAAAATATTCATGTAGATCTCAAGTAGTCTTCAAATCATCAGGTATGTAATGGAGAAATAAGTGAAAAATCTATTGTAGGGGATACATTTTTGTGCCATGTTCCAGAACCTAGGAGAGGGTGAAGTGTTAATCATAAGAAATGAAAAATTCTCAGAGAAAGAGAGATTTCTGTAAACTAGTAGATTTGGGCATTCTTGGGAGTTTATAAGGCACAAGACAGATTTAAAGGCTCTGAAAAGGTCTGCAGTAAAAAACAGATTTGTTTAACCTGTTATTTTCACAAACCATGAAACCCTCTTTTTCTCAGATCATCCCATGGAATTGGTGCTCTATGAAATGTTTTTGGAAACAATTCCACCCAGATTGTGAACTTTTTTGGCCTTTTCTCCCTGTGTTGACAGGAAGTGTCCCTAATTCCTTCAGCACGACTGCTAAGACTGGTCTTCCACAGCCAAGCTATCAAGAGCTCACTAGAAAACTATTTTATCTGATTCTTTTTTTCTTTTTGGTCAGTCCTATCTAGTCTTTTGGAACAAAATTCTATTGGAATTTTTCTCTTCCCCTCTGTTTCTCCTCCATCTCTTCTGAGGAGATAGGTGATGTCATTCTGTCTACCCACATAGTATCTAATTAACCTAACCGAGCTTCAGATGAATGACTAAGCATGATTCAGTAACCTGACATTTTTAAAATAAGGAACCAGAAGCTAAGTAGAATTTAACCCATCACATCGCAAAGTCTCCATGGAAAAATTCTAAAAATATTTTCTTTAAAGGACCCTAATGTAACATTTGTCTGAGAGAGAGAATAAGCCCCATTGGAAGATTTTTGCCTTAATAGTATTTTTGAAATGACATGAAAGGTAACCTGGTAAGGGATTTGTTCAGAGTTCAGTGTGAACTTCCTCATAAAATGGAAACGGGGACCCTCTTCTCTATTTGTAATCCCCCTGCTGGGGGTCCCCTTTACCTGATGTTCCCACAGAGGCTGACTTGGGCCCACACTTCCTTGCTCAAAAATGTAAGGGCTCATACATCTTGCCGCACTTTCCAATCTTATTCTAACGTCTTCCAAATCAATCCCCTGTTCTAGCTAATTGCCATGTATACTCCAGGCATTGTGGGAGGGTAGTGGTGGGATATTTTAGACTTCCCACTCATCCTAACTCCACCTCTTAATATTAGTTACCTTCCTGGGCCTCAGTTTCCTCATCTATAAACTAGAACAAATTATACTTCAAGGCATGTCTTGATGATTAAACAAAATAATACATGTAAAGTGTTTGACATAGTACTTAGACTCTAATTCAACCCTATAATTAAATATTGTAGCTTTTATTATTGATAATATGGACCTCAAATTTTGTTAATTCCATTCTCCCTACTTGATGCCTTCTCACCAGCTACCTCTTCCCATCATGTCCTAGTCTGCTTTTTCTGAACTAGGTCCCCATTCAGCTGCTTCAATGGAATGTGGGGCCTCCCTGCTGCCACTTCTTGTCATTACCCTTCTCTGATCACCCGCATGCCTCGCTGCACATTGCAGTTACTGCTTCATGAGGTACATCCATTTTGTGATCCATATTTTGGCTTCAAACGAGGATGCTTGTTACTGGCGGGCAGGACACTGTCCTCCACTTCTCTCCACATGTGCTTAAATGGTGGTCAATAGATGGTAAAGATGAAATCAATAAAGCAAGTTGTTTTGACGCCACACCTATATGCCATGCCTTTTGCCTGACTGTTTCTTTTCTCTCTGCTCCAAGAAAAAATAAATACAGGGTTTCATTTTGTCCAATTCTTTGTGAATATGACTGGTAGAAACGATCAATACAAATTATAACTGACAACGTGAAATAGACTTATGTTTCTTTATTCCTCCCTTATATGTATTATATAAGTATTTAATATTATAGACATTAATGCAGAATGTTGAAAATATTGTAAATGTTACATAAGACATTCCACACATTTATACCCTCTGTATGTACATGTATATACATAGACACCCTGAATATTATATATGAAACAAACATGAGGAAACTCTGACCATGGAAAGAATGCAAATGGCTAAAGATTTCAGGACTTGAGGAACAACATAGTGGTCATTTTTTAGCGTTCCGTTTTGCCTCATCTCTCCCAGACCTGGCAGTAAAGAAGTCAAAACCCCCAAACCAATCCCCTCCCCAAAATAGATTTAAAAAGCCCTAACAGAAGTTTGCTCTCTCAAATCAAAGGACCAGGAAAAGAACAACCTAACAAAAACTTCCAGATAATAACTCCTCCCCACCCAAACACCACTGGAAAACCGTGGCCCCAGCCTCACCTGTGCCAGCAAAGACTGGGGAGCTGAGAGCTTCCCCTCCAAGCTGTGATAAGGAGCACTCTACCCTAGTAATGCCAGTTGTGCCCACATGAGAAGTCTCGACTTTTCAACCACCACCACCATAGCATAACAGGTGCCCCTTATCTCACTGCGGGATGGTGTCAGAGGAAGCCTTGTGGAGTAAAGATGTTTATCACCCACCCAGCAACAAGGCCACATACTCCTCCTCTGCAGGTGTCAGTAGATGTTGTGTGAGGGGCAGTAACGAGACAGTCCTAGCTCTCCCCATCATGAAGTGTCAGTGGACAGGGGCCAGGACTCCCAGTGATGCACCAGTGATGAGGAGTGCCTCCCCCAACAGGCACACATGTGTGATCACCCCCCCCCCACACACACACACACCCCTCAGGTGGCAATGAAGGCTGAGAGGGAACCAGACTTCTATCCTCACCTGTTGTCAATGAGACCCAACCTCCTTTCTGGAGCACTATGAGAGGAAACCAGGAAAAAACAGGCTTAAATAAGATCCAGAGTTTTAAAATACCAGGTGGCAATGAAAAAATCACCCTTCATACCAGAACAAGAAGATCTCAAACTGAATGAAATGACAAATCCAATAGAAGCCAACATGAGGATGACAAAAGTTAGAAATAGCTAAAAAAGATATTAGTCATGATAAAAATGCTTCAACAAGCAATTATGAATATGCTTGAAACACACCCAAAAAAATTAAGTCTTGGCTAAAGAAAGTCTCAATAAAGAAAAAGGTCAAGAAACAAATGGAACAAAATAAAAATAACAAAAAATGAAAAGCTCAGTGAATGGACTCAATAGAATAGAGGGAGCAGATGAAAGAAACTTTAACAACAATAAATATTATCCAACCTTAGAAACAGGAAATTTACTGGAAAAAAAATTTGGCAGAGCCTCATGGACCCAGGGAACCACAACAAAAGATCTAACATTCATAGCATGGGAATTCCAAAAGGAGAAGAAGAAGAGGGCAGGACTGAAAAGCATTCAAGGAAATAATACCTAAAAACTTTCCAAAATTGGTAAATGAGCTAAATCTATATATTCAAGAAATTAAGTGAACTCCCCAAATATAAACCTATAGAAATCCGTAAGACATACCATAATTAAACCTGTAAAGTTGAAGAAAAGAAAAAATTCTTAAGAAAATGAGAATACAAGCTACAGACTGGGAGAAAACATTTGCAAAAGTGTACTTGAGAGCAAAAACAAAACCAGGAACTATCAGAGACAGAGAACACTGTAAATTTATGACAGTCAACCCACCAAGGAGAGAGCAATTCTAAATATGAGTTGCTCAAATAGTGCTACACATATGTAAATTAAAAACTAATAGAATTGGAAAAAATAGTTGTTGAAAACTTGAACACCCTTCACTCAGTAACTGATCAACTATGAAACAGAAAATCAACAAAGATTCAGAATTCAACATCATCCAACAAGACCTAAACAGTTATAGGCAATTCCAGCCTATGGCAAGCAGCAGAATAGATATTTTTTTCCAGTCCCAATAAAATGTACCAAGAAAGAACATATCCTGAATCATAAAATAAATTTAAGAAACTGAAAAAAAATTAAAATCATACAAACATGTGTTCTATGACCACAATAGAATCAAGCTAGAAATAAATAACAGAATGTTAACAGGAAAATTTTCAACACCTAGAAATTAACCAAAACACTTTTAAGTAATACTTTAAAGTTTCAAAGCAAATTTTAAAAATACACTGAACTGACTGAAAGTAAAAGTTGTCAAATTTGTGGGTCGCCACTAAATGTGGAGAGGGAAATTTATAGCATTAGTGCATATATGAGAAAAGAGGAAAAGTCTAAAATCAATCACCAACCACCTACCTCAAGAACTCAGCAAATGAGCAAATAAAGCCAAAGTAAGCAGAAGAAAATTAAAAGCAGAAATCAAGATTAAAGCAAAACCCAAAAAATAGAAAATCAATGAAATAAAGAGATAGTTCTTTGAAAAGCTCAATAAAATTCACAAACCTCTGGGGGGTGGGGGAGAGAAAGAAGACACAATTATCAATATCATGAATACAACAAGGATGTCACTGTAGATTCTGCAGACATCAAAAAGAAAGGGAATTCTAGGAACAACTTCACACATAGAAATTCGACAACTTAGATAAATGGACAAATTCCTCCTAAAATACAAACTACCACAACTTACCCAATATGAAATAGATCATTTGAATAACCACTAATAAATTCATAAAATCTCCAAACCTGAGAAGTTTCATTCAATTATTTCACACTTAGAAAAGAATAACACTATTTCTACAACTGCTTCCAGAAAACAGAAGAGAGTAACATGACCCAATTTGTTTCATGAACTTATCACCAGTGATACTAAGCTATGAAAAAAAAAAAACAAAAAACAGGCAAACTAATATCCATCAGACATAAAAATTCTTAACAAAATATTAGCAAATTGCATTCAATGATATATAAAAAGAACTGTACACCAAACTATTCCAAGAATTCAAGGTTGATTCAATATTTGAAAATCAATCACCATGTTGTTAATCTAACACATTAAGCACCCAGAATGTCCTTCAATGACTTGAAAAGTTAAAAAACTTGAAATAGCCATATCATGGAAGACTGTTCAGCACTGAAAATTGTACATGACAAGTTGGATGAGTCTCTAAAGGATTATGCTGAGTGAAAAAAACATTCCCAAAAGTTACACAATGTATTATTCCATTTATATAACATTATTGAAATGAGAAAATTGCAGAAATAGAGAACAGATTAGTGGCTATAAACGATTAGAGGAAATGAATGTGGCTATGAGGGATAGTCTGGTAATGGAAATGTCCTGTATCTTAGCTATACCAGTGTCAACATCTGAGGTGTGTAGTGGCACTGTCATTTACAAGATGTTTTATCATTAGGGAAATTGGTAAAATACACACATGATCTCTCTGTATTATTTCTTAAAACCGCATGTGAATCTATAGTTATCTCAAAGAATTATAAAAACAAAGCTGAAGCTGACATTACTTAAACTAACATTGTATATTGCCGGGGGAAAATAACATTTCTGCTGGAGACAGTGAGAACTTAAAAAATTGGCCTCAGGAAAACTAGATTTGGTAGAAATTTATTAACACAAAGCAAATGCAACACTGGCCAAAACTGCAGATAGTGGTTTATGGCTAAAATTGAACAACAGAACCAAGTTTTCCTGACAAAACTTGAATCTGTAGAATCTGGCCTGGTGAAACTGAACTTAGTAGAAATAATTCTGACAAAGGAAAGCCCATATATAAGGTTATAACTGATGACAATTGAAATTGTCAAAGCATTGATGAACAAATCTTTAAAGACACATCCCCCAAAGCGAAGGAAGTGAAGGACAAAAGCATCTGGGATTACATAAAAATAAAAAGCTTCTGTACAGCAAAAGAGACATTAACCAAAACTAACAGACACCCTACTAATTGGGAGATCTTTGCACACAATACAACCGATAAAGGTCTGATAACAAAAATCTACAAGGAGCTCACACAACTCAACAAAAACAAAATCAACAATACAGTCGAAAAATGGGCAGAACTAAGAAGACACTTCTCCAAAGAAGAGAAGCAAATGGCCAACAGGTACATGAAAATATGTTCATCATCACTCATAATCAGGGAAATGCAGGTCAAAACCTCGTTGAGGTACCACCTCACACCAGTGAAAATGGCGCATATTAAAAATACAGGCAACAACAAATGCTGGCGAGGATGTGGAAAAGGAACACTTCCACACTGCTGGTGGGATTGCAAACTAGTTCAACCACTATGGAACGCTGTATGGCGATTCCTCAAACTGCTAAAAATGGAGCTTCCATACAACCCAGCAATACCACCCTTGGGAATCTACCCAAAGGACACAAAAACAATAATCCAAAAAGATACATGCACCTGTATGTTCATTGCAGCACTGTTTACAATAGCAAAGGTATGGAAACAACCCAGATGCCCAAAAATAGATGACTGGATCAAGAAGATGTGGGACATATACACAATGGAATACTATTCAGCATTCAAAAATGATAAACACATGCAACTCACTGAAACATGGATGGAACTAGAAGGAATCATGCTCATCAAAGTAACCCAGAAGGAAAGAGAAAAATATCAAATGGTTTCACTTATAACAGGGATATAGGGGAACCAAATATGAGAGAGACACCCAGAGAGGGAGGAAGAGGACAAGGGCTCAAAATGGGATAGAAAAAGGCACAAGGGACCGTGGTGATGGGTCACAGGTAAATTGGTGGTGGGTTACCCAAGGGGAAAACAAAATGCAAAAGATATAAATAACAATTAAAAAATTTAAAAACCATTGATAAACAAATGCAATTGATCCCAATGCACACAAAAAAAATGTAATTGCAAATATAACTAGATATTTTGGAAGCACGGATGGTACAGTTTAGAAAACTGATCACAGAATTGAATTGGCTTCAAAGAGTTTGTGTTGGATGATTCTCTTTCAAAGGGAATACATTAGCCTCAGTGTTCTGACTTAAACATTTATATGTAAGTACCTATCTGGTGGAAACTAGGGCATCAAAACATCCCATCCTCTTATAGGCAAATCTTACTAAATGCTCACTGTGCACCAGGTTCTTGACACTCTTTTACGTTCACTTATCTCCTTTATTTCAATTTCACAACCTCGCTTTATGGCATATGATATTTCACAAATGAGCTGAGGTTTAGTGACATGGAGCAAGATTCCTGAGATCCTGCTGCTAGTAAGTGGCAGAGCTGGAACCTGACTCACTGTGCTGTTTCTGCAAATTACACAACTTTTTAGTGATGACAAGAAGTAGTCCACAGTGGTGAGGACACAGGCTGTGAACCCAGACTACTCATGTTCAAGTCCAAGCTCCGTCACTTAACTAGTGAGTGACCTCAGACATGGTTTTCTACCCATTAATGCATCGGTTTCTTTAACCATATAACTCATAGGGTTATGATGATCAAATGACTTAATATGTGTAAGTAATTTAGAACAGTGCCTAATATACAATAAGAACTCCATGATATACTTTTTTGAATCAAATTCTAGGCAAATTTCCACTTTGAAAAATCTGATTTTCAGGGACACTCAGAATATGGGAGGAATGAATGGTGAAATAACCTAATTCTTGTCAAATATTAACATATGTATGTCTTTTCTTATAGAATTTTAAAGACTGACAGTGATAGTGTTTGGATTTAAATTGATATCAGGAGTTTTAAAGAAGTTACCTTTTGCTCTAAGGGATCCAAGTGTTTCCCCACTAACTGTGACTGAATTAATTCCACACTGGACCAGCTTTTATTAATGTTCCCACTCCATCCTTAGCCTGTATTGATTCTGTATGGAGGAGAAGTGCTGACTCAGTTGAGTATGCTCAGGCATTAGTCCTTCCTGCTTTTGGAATGTCACTGAAAGATCTGGAGTTGTATCCTTTTTTTGTACCTTATATAATCAAGAGTCTTTCCATAACGGGTTTCTTAAATTATTTTTTGAGGCGACAAACACTTGCCAATTAATTTTGCCTTTCTCAAAACTCAGTTGTTGGTATTTTCTAATTTTTTGTTACAACCAGGTCCACTTGCCTTTCTCATAGTACTTGAAATTGGGATAGTTTTATTTCCAGTAAATTTTTCTGAGCTTCAAAAACAGTTATCATTTCATTCTAATGTTACAGATGTTCTAAGTCAAAGGAAATATGGGATCAGATTTACTGACAAACTTAACATTTTGTGAGGTTAAGTAGAGGGGGGCTAATTATCTAAAGGGGAGGAGGGAACATTTCAAGAGTGCATGAGTCTTATTTTCTCTACTAGCTTAATTTTCTCTTACACTGGGTAGATGATGGCAATTGCTCAAAGTCGTGCCCTGACAGCGGCAAGCGGACAGAGGGCTAGCTCAGCCGCCGCACAGTAGGGAGCCCTCCTGTAACCGCATGTGCTGGCAGCCCCTCACACCCTTTCTTTATAGTCATTTTGTAAATGTCTTCTTGAGGCTCAGGTTTTAGCCGTGGCTACAGATAAACTCTCTCAAAGGACATGGAAAATGGCCACCAAAATCTTCAGATGTGTTTCACATTTGCAGCCAAGCAGAGAGACTTCTCTGCTTTCAATCTGGAAAATTCCAGGAAAGACTTCCATTTGGGCCAACATGGCTCATAAGCCCTTCTCTTGAACTTATTTTTATGTCCACTATTGCATTATAGCATAGAACATTATATTTGGTTCAGCCTGTAAATAGGGTCTTTGGGGACCATTACCAGATGGGGTGGAGTGGGCCGGGGGTTCTAGGGATTCTAAATAGATGAAAAAAATACAGGGTAGCTACTGGAACTCACAAAGGAACAAGCCTCACACACATGAGGTAGCCAAAAAACAATTACAAGATGAGATATGAGGTCTAGTTTATGCCAAAAACAATAACTAGCATTTATTTAGAATTGATTTAATGGCAATGGAATGTTTCCACCTTTATCTAAATTCTCATACTCCCTCTCCCTTTTGTTAATACAAAAACAAGCCCAGGCTTCTACTTCCCATAGTACAGGAAAATAGTAATGTTGAGGGCACTCCTGATTCAGAACAGTTATGTCCTTCATAAAATACAATTATGTTTGCATTGCTAAAGTTATGAAAGTAAGGGAAATCTCAGCAAGGAGACACACACACACACGTACTCACACACGTACTCACACCCCTACACACGGACAGAGACCTGAGCAGTTACTACACAGAAAGGCAGAGCTTCTGAGGACATTTCCAAATACTGCCAGATTAAAAGGGAGAAGCTGAGATTCCCTGTTTACACCAAGGGCCCTGAAAGGGGCTAATACTGGTTCAGGTCCGTCATGTCCCTGGCTCCTGACATACGCAAACACAAATCCAATCTGAAGGCAAGCACACTCAACTCGCGTTCTCGGGTTTTTCACTGATCAAAATCAACTAAATATGAGCTCACAGAGATCATCACACAAGAACATAAAGCATGCCTTATATTCAGCAGAAATAAAACAGATTAGGACCCATACAGATGTGAACTATTAGAATGATCAGAATCAGAGAATAGTTATATATTAAATATTTAGATTTTTTAAATGGAGAGATTAAAAGAGCAGAAAAGAGTAGCAAGTGTGACTAGGCTGATTTGAAAAAGGCATAGAGCTTAAGAAATGAAAAACAGGGCCTCCCCGGTGGCGCAGCGGTTGAGCGCTGCGCTGTGGAGCTGTCCGCAGCACGCACAGTTCGATGCCCAGCAGGGGAGAGTCCCACATGGCGCGGCAGACCTCTCCTGCCTCTGCTCCCCTCAGCAGTGTGTTTCTGATCTGCCTGTTCTGCTCCCCACTCTGTCTCTGGTGGGCCCTCTCGCCGCCCCAGGCCTCTGCCCTGTACCCCAGCTTGTATGTGTAAATAAATAAATCTTTAAAAAAAAAAGAGAGAAAGAAATGAAAAACATACGCAATTAAATAGAACGCTATTTTTAAAATCTCAGAGAGTGGGGTAAATAACATGTCAAACATGCCTGAAGAGAGAATTGGTGAACTTGAAGATAGATTTGTAGAAAGTTCCTAGAATGTTCCACAAAGAAACAAGATATAAAATGCAAAGGAGAGGTTGTGAGATAAAGAAGTCAAAGTGAGCAATTCCAGTATCATATCAGAGTCCAGGAGGAAGGGATCGTAAGGGGAGAGAGAGGCCAGCTTAAAGATGATTTTCTAGAATTGATGAAAGACATGAGTGAAAGGACAGTCTGTATGACAGTTACCAAACCAGACAAAGAAAAGATAATCAAACCGAGCTGTAAAACTAAACTGCTGAACACCAAAATAGAGGATCTTAAAAGCATTAAAAAAGGAAGATGCATCACTTTGCAAGGAATGAGTTAGACTGACAGCAATTTTCTCAGCTGCAAAAAGTCAAAACCTAGAGACAGTGGAATCATATCTTCTAAGTACTGAGAGAAAATCAGTCATCTTAGAATCGTCCACACAGCAAAAATATCTCTACTCAGAGTGAAATAAAAACATTTTCAGATAAACAGAAACAGAATTTACTACCAACAGACCTACGCCAAAGACACTTTGAAAAGATGTCTCCAGACAAAGAAAATGATTCTGAAAGAAAGATCTGACATGCAAAAAAAGTAAATAAGCAGGCAAATATTAACATTAGCTATCAAATGACAACATCGAAGTTCCATGTCTAACGTACAGAAAGATGTTTAAAAGAACAAAATAGAAGACTGCCAGATAATAGCATATGAAAGCTGAGAGCGTAAATGGTTGTGAGATCTGGTAGGAGGATTGAGGTACCAAAGTTAGAGTTCAGTAGTTTTGCATGGTGATATTTCCAGAGTAAACAATAAAGAGAATATTTTCTTCAAACAAGTAGAAGAAAAGAAGAGCATAAGAAAGCAAATAAAAGTGCAAAGTTTTAATAGTCAAGAAGAGGAATATAGGTAGAGGAAAATGGATAAATAGGAAGCAAAGAGTAAAACAGTAGAAAGAGGAACAGAGGTGTCAGTCATCACAAGGAATGAAAAAGGACTAAAATCACCATCCCAAGGACTGAGATTGCCACACTCAATGTTTGAAAAATTTATCTATGTGCTGTTCACAAGGGACACACTTCCAGACAAACTTAAATTTTGGAAGTAGAAGATTTACAAGGTAAATATTAACTAAAAGAAAGTTTTCTGCTTCAGGAAAAAAGTAGATTTAAATCAGAAAAGCATTATGTAGAGGGGATCTCTCTATAATAAAATATTTTATTAACTTCAAAGATAAAACAACTCTAAATAAAGTCATCTGAAGTCAAACAAGACTGACAGACCCACTTCAAGACCCCGCTCTCAGAGCAGAGATGTGCAAGGTGCTGCTTTTATTTGTGATAGGACAGAAAGTTCATCTAAATATTAAAAATACATCAGCGAGTGTGGTTTATTGAACCTGTGTAGATTCCGTATAGTAATGGGATATTTACAAAACTTGACCATGGGAAATACCAGAAGAGAAGGGTCAAAATCCTCAAATATACGTGATTGTATGAACCGACTTTTCTAACCACAATGCAATTCAAGTAGATCTCAAAACACATGCTGAAAATTTTTAAAACTCATTTTTAAGTACTTTGTGGATAAAAAAATCTAAGAGAAATTTAAAAATATTTAGAACTAGACCATAATGGAAATAGCAGCTACCAAGCTCTATGGCACTAGTGGAAAAGAACATGTGAGAGAAATGTAGATACTTCAATGCTTATTAATATGAGCGAATAAATGGTGAAAATGAATGAGTTAAGCACCCAATTTAATAAATTAGAAAAAGGACAACAATTAATTCTAAGAAAGTACTTGCAAGTGTAGAAATGAGTGAAATAGACAAAAAAGATATAATTAACAAAACCAAAAGTTGGTTCTTTGAAGGCACATAACAAATAGGTATGCTTCAGGCAGAATTTTTCAAGAAAGAAAGACACACAATATTAAAGTAACAAGTGGGATATAATTAGAGATCCAACAGAGAATAAACAGTTTATCGCTCTGCCACAAAATGCATAAAGATATGTGAACACATCCCTTAAAAAAACAAAACAAAACTAAGAAATAGAAAGTCCAAGTAGCTCATAACCATCATCAAGTGAATCAATTGTTTAATTTTCCTATAAAGAATCACCAGTCACAGATAATTTCAGAGGTATATTCCACTGAACATTCACAGAACGTACATTGTAATCTTATGCAAATTCTTTAAGAAAAAAAGAAAAAGGGTATTCCCCAACTTACTCTTTAATTCTACCATACTTTCGTTGCTAAAACTTAAAAAATACAATAAAGAAAAATCAAGACTCATTTGTGAACATAAAGACAATAATCCTACACAAATATTAGCAAAATGAATCCTGCAATTTATGGGGAAAGATATTCATCATGACAAAGCTGAGTTCATCCCAGGAATCTCAGTCCTAATTTCAGAAAGTCTGTAATTATCATTCGGCACATTAGCATATTAAAAGAACAAAACAATATGGTTATTCCAAAAGATGTAGAAAACACGTTTGATGAAATTCAAAATACCTATTTGTGATACAAAAAATTTTAACTTGCTCAGAATAGAAAGGGGTTTCCTTAGTCCAGTAAAGAGAGCCTAGCAAAAATCTACAGCCAGCATTATTAAATCAGCAAGAAAAAGGAAAAGAAATGAAAGGTATAAGGTTGGAAAGGAATAAAAACCTTCACACTCATTATTCCCAGATGATGTGATCGTCCACGTACACTGTTTTGTCTACAACCTCAAAAGTTTATATTTTCATGGTAGCATTTTTTGTTAGCAGCCAAGAGCCAGAAACAACTCAACATCCATCAATAGTAGGATGGATAAATCAGGGCGAATAAATAAATTGAAGCACTAGAGACCTGACGGAATTCTCCACCGTGAAGAGCAGGTGAATAACAGCAACCATACTTACAGTGTGGGTGAAATAATGTATGTGAGGCCTGTGGCTCAGAAAGTTGTGAAAAATGGTAGCTGTGTTGCTACCAGTGTTAATTTTCTTCACCAGCAGCTCAGTAACTGATAGTGCTGAAACACAAGAAACAGATGAGTTTAACTCTGCAGATGGCTTTGGACTTGAAGATCTTTCCTCCTAAGCTACTTTGGGGACCCTCAACACCCCAGATATGGCTGTCCTTCTGCCCTAGTGTTATTTTGTCATTGAAACTCCGGCCAAGGTCACATGCAGGATTGTCAAATGGTAAGCTCAGCAGGGGGTGGGGCCAAGAGGCTAAATCAACTGCTTGCTTTCCTGTGCTTCCTGCAAATCTCAGAACCAGCAAAAGCCATTTCATTCCGATCTTTATGGTCACAACTACCTGAGTCGAAGGGTATTTTGGTTTGGAGCTAAAAGTGGCTGTTTGGAAAACCTCATACCACTCTATTAGGGAACATTCAGGCAACCTCCCCATCCCCCCAGCTGCCCTACCACCCCCTCACCCCCCACCCCCGCCTGTGGGTGTGCAACCATTTATCAAGAATGCAGCACCTGCTTCCCCCGCCCCATTTCCTGCTTTTTGTAAAAGCTTCTAAAATAGATTTTGAATTGTATAGTTTTCACACAATGCAGTTTTCACAAAGTGTTTCTTGAATAATTATTTGTGCTTAGTGTTTGAAAAATAACCTTGCTCAAAGAGAAAGAATAGAATGTGCCTATTTGATATAACCTACATGAATGGGAACAGCCCTGAGCCATATTGAATGAGAGGCAGATGATCAGCATTGGGCCTTTGGGAAGGGTAAGTGGAGAAAGTGACAAATACATACACACACAAGCACATACATGCACACACACACATCCCAAGGGACACAACAACTAGCAGTTGGTCCTAGTATCCTACCAGTGCGACCTCCGCTGCACCTCGAGGTGAGTTGGGGATAATGAAGACACTAGGAAATGTTCCTCTAGTTCAGGACATAAAGCAGGAAGTGGTAGACTGGGCCAGGGGAACTGCACAAAGTCCAGAAGAACAGTGCCTTTCAGCCCAGAAGAAAAGCCATCCCACCCTTGCCAGGCTGAAGAAGACATTCATTCTGCCACGCTTCTGTCTTTCAGGCAGAAAAAGTCCTGGCAGAAGTGATTTTTGGTTGAACAAGAAAGAGTCTCCTTAGGAACAGATGGGATCGAAGATAATAGATGTGAAAGTACTTTAGAAAGTTAATGGGATTATACCAAGGCAAGCGATCATTGTTATTAGTGGCATGTTTACTAAGAAGAGGCCAGAATATTTCTTCTCTGTGGAAGATCATGACACCACGAGAGCCAGCTGTGTCAGGGGAGGCGCCCCCTGCTGACGAACCGCTGACTGCAGCGAGCCCCTCACTTTTCTCACCTTGAGTCCCCAGGGCTGTAAAGGCACAAGAACACCCTGCTCACAAACTGGGGGAGACCACAGAGGTGAGAGTTGTCGGAGGCCCTCAAAAATAGCTACTGTTTATGGGGCTTCTCCTTTGGGCCATTCGCCATCCTGAGGACTTCCTGTCTGTTCTCGTACTAACCTTCACGAGAAATCTCTGGGTGGAGTGGTGTCCGTCTTTTAGGACTGATGCTCCAAGGCCTCTCAGCAGCCAGCTGCCCAAGGAGTAACTGGACAGAGGACCCAACACCAGCTCAGCAATGCCAGCCCCAGGCTGTGTTCGTGCACTACCACTTTCCCTCAGCAAATACTGGCTGAGTATTTGCTAGGCTGTCCGTCTTTGAAGGCAGAAACTGTTTATATTTCCTGAACTCTCGTCCCGGAGCATCTGTTCTAGTGTTGACTGCCAATAACTACTTCTTAAAATTGAATTGTAACGGCTCCGTGCGAAGGCCCCTGCTGGCCAGGTCGGGGCTCGGACAGCTGTTCTGTGAGCTCCATGGGACTCACCGATCCAGGAGGGGTGACCTCTGCCCAGGGGTGCTCAGAGGCCATCACACAAGAAGCGTCCAAGGGGAGCAGATCAGTAGGCTGTGTCCAACCCCACCCTGTAGAGAGGGAACCAGACGAGGGCGCCTCCGGGCAGCTGGGCAGGTACCTGGGCCCTGGGGGCATCATCCAGCCCTGTGCAGGAGCATGACCAGCTTGGCTCTAAACTCCACACAAGCGCTAAAGGAGTTACACTGGGGACAGCAAGGTCATCCTGCACAGTGGATGTTGGTGTCTTTAAAACTTGATATAAAGATGGTGTCGGAGAAAACACCATACCCCTAGCCACTTCCAAATGCTAACTACTAAGGTGCACACAGTGGCAAGTGCACCCAGCACTTCAAATTAAAGCTGCCTAAATTAGAACTCAAAGACGGATGCATGGGGCTTGATTCGATGTGATACCCAAACACGACTGTTATGCAGTCAATTTAGGAAGCTCGAGTTATCTTTGTGCCAAAGATACATTAATACCACTGTAAATTTTCTTTAGGATAACTTCTTCACATGCCAGAGAGAATAATGTTCTGGTATTCAATGAAGTGAGAGATGGGATTGAATGTTTCCTGGGGAGCAAATGGGTGAATTCACGGGACTGCTTCTGCAGGCAGCTCTTCCTTCTCTGCTTTCTCTTCGTTGGTATTTTCCTTTCAGCAAGTCTTTTCATGCATTCACGTTCTTATGCAAGGGCCTAGATTTTGAGTTATTTCCCTTGGGGTATCCACAGTTTTGAGGGGTGGATTATCACTGCCATTCAGAACCCAAGGAGGCGGCATTAAAGGAGCAGGAGAACCAAATCGTGCTGATAAGCAGGGGATGGGAGCCATTCAGCCACTGGGCACCATGCTCCCAAAGCAAACCAGCCTACCTCCGCTGCAGTTAGCCTAAGTTTATAGAGAGCGTGTGCCAGGCCAAAAGAGCTGTATGGGTTGAAATAGAGGTGCCCATGGCCTCTCTGGTCACTGGCATGAGGTAACCCTCAATTTTAATTGACTTTTATCTGGATCTGCCCATCTTCTGGCAACTTCCCATATGTCCTGCTGGGGCAGTCCTATTTGGGACAAGAACTGCATACTTATGTTAGCACGAGTCATCAAAGCAGTGTGTAAGTAGTGGCAACTGGAAAATACTATTTTCGGTTGAATCTGTGGCAATCTACCATTCCTCTCTACCCTAGGAATGAAGGGAAAGCTCTCCCAAGATTAGTTAGGAAGTGGCTTTAGGCTTAGACAGGAGAGAGATATGAGAATCCCCTCTTGTAGCCCCCCCTCATTGTCATAGTACCCTGAGAGAACACTCATACACCCAGTAGATATGCAAACACTTTTGATTTTGAATGAAAAAACTACTATCAGTACATCGTTCAGCTATGTATTGCGAGCTGTCTGTGTCCCAGGGACTATGCAAGACACTCCAATAGATGGTCTTATTCAATCCTCCCAATGACCTATGTGGCAAGTATCGTTAGTTCTATTTTAGAGCTGAGGGGGCCGAATCTAAGAAGCAATTTACCAAATCACCTCTGAGAAAGTGGAGAGCAATTAAGAAATTTACAGTCAAACAAGGAAGTCAAACAATGCGGGACGTATTCAACAGCGATAAAAGAATTCTTTGGAAAAGACTTTCACCTCATCAATGACCTCACAAGGCTTCCATCGTCTCATGCTGGGCTCTCTAAATCTCTAGCTTTTGTGTTAGCCTCTCTCCCAAGCTACAAAAACTCCCTAAATTTTCACTGTCTGCCTGATAGTTCCTCTAAGAGGCCCTGTATGGAGCTCACACCCAACTTGGCCAAAACCAAATGTATCATTTCTGTCTTCATCCCAAAGTAACTTCATATACAGACGTTTCTTTTTCTGGCCAGTGCCACCATTGTCCTAAGGACTGAGGTTTGAAATCTGGAGCTTTTCCACCTCTGTTCCATTCTACCCTCCCTGAAAAAGTTTTTTCCTCATTTTCCTTGCTCTTCTGCATCAGCCCTCTGCACACACCAAACCCCATACCCATGTATGGAAATCTGGGTTCTCTTGGCAGAGAAATATAACTTCTTTCTTATCCACCTCCCAGTACCCAAGAATAATTTTTTTCAAAGTTGGTCAACCAGAAAAAGGAATGTCAAGGTTAACTTCTTCCTGGGCACTCACTGCCTCGATCCAAATATAATGGTTCACATAAATACCTTTATCACCAAACAAAATAGGATGAGGATACTCTGAGTGAAGGAAATAACATTTCTTTCAACTTTTGTTGAAAGAAACCAAGTCTTGTGCCTGATACTTTCGCATACATTATCTAACCTAGTTCTTCTAACAATTCTTCATGGGAGATATCAAAAAACTCACTTTATAGACAAGCTCAAAATCAAGCTCAGAAAAGCTAAAAACATGTTCAAATCACATATCTAATGAGTCTAACTCACACACCTTTTCATCTCCTGCTGCAATCTCCCCCTACGTGATCTCCTCTAAATTGAAAATCTCACCATAAGTCAATGCTGCCTAAATTCACATCCACACAGATCAACTCTGTGTTCTGGACTCTGTTGAACTACCCACTTGCATCTCTGCTTAGATGGCTAATCCACTTAGGGGATTCACTATGCCCAAAACACATCTTGAACACCCCCTTCCCCATCAAAATAGTTGCTTCCCTCTTGCACATCGACCCCACCCAATAAGTGATACACAGTAACTTGGGTCAAAGATCTCGGAGTCATTTTTGACTTGTTTCTTTCCCTCCCTCCTCTTGTCTTTGACAAATCATTAGCCAGTCGTCTGGACTCTATCTCCAAAGCAGTCCTTGGGTCCAAATGCATCATCTGCGCATCCAATACCTTATGCCACACCCCTCATCTGTTGCCTGGTTGACTACAGTGGTCTTCCAAGTAATTCTACCTGCGGACACTCCCACTGCCCACCTTCCCTCCACATAGTGCGTTCTCTGCACAGTAGTGTGGGACTCTGTGTAAAGCAATAGATCACGATGATGCCCCTGCTTAAAAGGCCGATCACCAAGACATACAGCCTGCTGACTTTCTGCCCGACCTCCCACTCTCCCCCTTGCCCTCGGTGCTCCAATAATACAGGCTGACTAGATCTTACTTAGAAATGTTATTCTCATTCCTGTATCAGACAGTTTGCATTTACCCAGAATGTTCTTCCCCCGATCTTCCAGCTTTTTCCTTCACACCACTCAGATCTCTCACCTCCTCAGAGAGTTTCCTTGATCATCTCGCTAATGTAATCAGTTGAGCCCATCACTCTCCATCCTTTTATTCTATTTTCTCCTTAGTATGTATCGATATGAAATTAACTTTAAAAGTGTTTGTTGACTAATATAATCCATGAAGGCAAACACATTCTCCATCTTATTTCTGACACCCCAGTTCTCAGTATAGAGCCTGACACAGAGGGAATGTTCAATAAATATATGTGGAGTCAAAGAATGAATGTGTTTCAGAATAAGAACTGAAATCAGGCTCAGGCAATGGTACAGCTCATGCTCTCCCTGTGACACTGTGCTGGGAGGAGCCGGTGGGGTGGGGGGGAGGCGAGTGAGAGTCTTCTGCTTGGGAAACCCCAGGAAGAGGGAAGTTCCCAGGTGTGTCTCCCTTCACTGCACTCTTTGCTAGCAATTTGAACCCAAGTAAACCACAATCAGTGGTGAGAATGTCTTGTCTTCATCATCATCATTATAATTATAATCAGCCATAGGAATTACTTGAAGGGAGCAAGTGGTTTCCTGACAATGGAACAGAACAGAAAAGCCTTGGGCAACTCCTAAGCTTTTCTCAAGACTCAGCCCCAAGGCCAGAGCCTCTTCAATATCGCCTCTCACACCCTTGAGCCACAGGTCACTTCCTGCCTGTGCTTCCAAGCCCCTTTACAGTTTTATGCCCTCACACTGCCCTCTCACTGCTGGGCAGTGGTTCTATCACTCTTCCCCAGCACATTTTTTCCCAGGAGCTGCAAACAAACTGCAAAGGTGGAGAATTTGAGCTGTCAACAAACTGCGAAAATGATGGATTTGAATTTCTCTTTACTTTTAGTCCCATAAGGCCGAGGAGATAAGGAACAAGATGAAATAGCAAATGCAGGCAGCAGAGGAAAATAAGCAAGGGCCCTCGTGATCTGCTAGTTAAGCTCTGAATTTAGAACCACACAGCTTCCTGGAGCTGGGAAGGATATGGGAGATAGCCTAATATAACGGGTTTGCTTTGCCCTGGGTGAAATCTTTTATGCAAGTTTCTAGAATGGGCATGGTCTGGTTGGGAGCAGAGCAGGCTCTCAGCTGTCTGGGAGGTGGTTTAAGTGCATCTTCGGTATCATTCCTGGTGTCCCAACTGCTGGAGCACCTCACGTTACTCCATGATCAGTGGCAAGTGGGGTAAAGGGGTCCCTCACTCTGCTGCCAACAGCCCCTGGGTAATTCATCTCATTGTGGGCCTTTGTTGAGAGGGAGAGAGGGAAGGAGGGAAAAGACTGCCATCACCATAGCCTAAAACATTCTGGACTCCAGTCAGAGGACGAAAGAGAGAGAGACAATATGACTTAGTCTTTCTCCAGAAGACAGCACCCCATCAGCAGAAGGGGCTGGGAGAGGGTCACTTGCACTCTCTGGGGCAGGTGGGGTGCACACCACACCAGAAACGGCCGGTCATGTCTGCCCTGCACCCTGTTTATCCACACAGATCTACACTTGTCAGCACTGCCCCTGTGCTGTGCATGAACTTGCCCTCTGCAGACCGAGCTATCCTTCTCTGACTCTGTCACAAGCTGATTAATACTGTCTGTCTCTTGGAATAATTCCCAGGCCACTGAGTCTCCTTCAAAAGCTATTTTCTCCCTTTACTGAGGCTCCCCTCTGTGGGGACAGAGAATATAAAATAACATCAACGCTGAAGTCTCAGGAAACGGCCAGATATCAGATCTGTACTTATTCATCTCTCACAAAGAAACAGGAAGACATTTACCTTTTAGTTATTGACAAATGAATTGAAAAATTATCCAGAATCTACTGTGTTTATTACGAGGAATTTTGAAAGAGAAAATACAGCTTGGCATAGTCCTGGCAATTCAGAGAATAATCAACTGGCTTAAAATAACAATAGGAAACAATGAGAGGAAACTGCGACTTTTTGTGCCTAATTGCCATGCATCCCAGAAAGGTCTTCCTGTCTATGGCATGGAAGCATTCCCTTCGAATATTTTTGAAAGTTGACTGAGCAGTCCTGCAAATATGGCATTTCCTCTAACAGTCTAGCATATTAGTTATGTGACTATGTTTGATCAACAAATGATATCTCATAACCCTGAGAACCAACAAGAATGGACACCGCATACAGACCTTGAGGCTCAGGGGGTCATCTCAATGGCTCCTCAGCATGTGCACCTGTGGAGCAAGGTTGCCTGTTCTCCTCCCTCTCACTGGGAGGGGCCACTTATCTTGTTCTGGCAAAGCGCTCCCATGCGCCAGCTCTGTGTCTCTCCCAGACAACTGCGGTGGCTTCACCAGGCTCCATCACTGCTGCTTTCTCCGGGCTGCCTCACCACCGTCACACTCTTGTCCTCTGGGCTGCGAGGAATATTCTTCTAGGTTTGCCCACTTATCTCTGCAGTGGCCATCTGCATTTCCCCAGTTCCCCTCTTTTATGGGAATCAAAGGGTATGGGGGAAAATACAAGCAATTCCTCCCCCAGAAATTCCACACTTCATAATTCTTTCCCATATGATGGGGTCATCAGACCTACCACACTGGTCCAGTTACAAGTGCAAAGGAGCCCAGAGAAGGGAAGAGCCCGTGTGGGATGCGACGGGCTGAGCCTGCCTGGAGACGGATGCACCTAGCCTGGTCCTTGACTTATGGGCCTGGTTAAAACGAGGGAGAAAGGGGAGGGGGACCTGAGCAGGCTAAGGGAGCTAGCTGACCCTCCAGGTAGAAGAACAAGGAGAAGCAGTGCAGGGCAGAGAAGCGCCGGGCAGAGAAGCCTGGTGTGTCCGGGGCAGAGGTAAAGGGAGGAGGTTCAATAAACCCACAAGCTCAGAGTAAGCTCTTTCTCTGTGCAGGCACCGCGCTGGGGCCTGGGAACAGCGTGGCGAACAAACAGACAAGCTGGCTGTCTCCTGCACTGGGAGGTAGCGGAGCTTACTTTGCAGTGGGCAGAGATATATCACAAGCACGAGAATTAGCAAAACATAGTTGAACCCAGCGAGTGCTGTGAAGAGAGCAAAGCAGGGAGTGAAAGGGTAGCGCACACAAATGGAGCCCGGAAAGCGAGCCCTGAGGAAAATTGACCGGTTATTGTTTTCACTACTTACAAGTGATCAATAAACAGCTGGAAGAATGTGTCCGCCCAGAGGGATGTTGTGAAAGGACAGGAGTCTCTTCTTGGGGTTCCACCAATTAGAAGAAGAATGCCTGAGAGGGAGGAAAGCCTGGGAAAGCCCTGAGCTCCGGATACCTTGGGAGGAGGGTGGAGGGGGGGCTCAGCCTGGTGTCAAACACTGGGTCAGCCTTTGCAGGAACTGAGGAGAACCACTGGGCCCAACCAACAAGTTGCTGGTTACTCCAGAGGGAGTTCTGCTGAGATCTTGGAAGCAGCTGCCCAGACCACAGATGGATAAAAAACCCATGGGCACCGATGCAGGGCAAGGGCAGAATAGCCCCTCAATGGCCCTGAGACACAGAAGCCAAGTTGGCGGGACCCTCAGGGAAATGAGGCTGTGACTCTGGTTAATGGAGAGGAGGCTCAAGTCAGGGCGGGGCCCTGGGGTTCCATCATAGGCGCCTGTCTCTGAGGGGAACAGGGTCCCGGGGACAGGTGGGCCAGGACTCCATGGAGAAAGCTAGAAAATGTGGGCGAGTCCGGCTCCAGCTCTCTCTACCTCTTGCCTTCTTCTATTGCACAGGACAGTTTTGAGGACGGGCTGCTAGTCTCAGAGAGGCAGGCGCCCCTCTGTGGGTGCTCCTGCATCCTCCTTGCATGGATGGGCTCCAGAGAAGCGCGTTTGAACTTGATTGGGGCTCTCTGCCACCAGGCACTCCCAACTCATTGCCTTCACAATTTTCTCATCTTCTAGTGATTTTGGAAATAAGCTGAGCAAGTTGACCAGAGACCCCTAGTATTTCTTTCTTCTCTTTGGTATCTGTGGGAGAGATGAATCAGAATCTGTCATATTATTTATGATAAAGTGCCACCCATCCACTCCTCCTGACATTCAAATGTGGCTTAAATACCATGAAACACGCATGCCCTTCTAAAGGATTGCTTCTCTGAAAGCATATAATTCGCCGTTATCGCTACAAGACCAGGTGTAATTTGTGGGACTGGAAGATTCATTTTCCTATTTAAAACAATGAATGAGGTTGATATGCCGATTTGTAGAGTAGTTGCTTGAGGCTGCCAACCCCAGATTTTTTCATCTTTCATCTCAGCTCCTGTCTGTTTCAGAGAAAAAACAGCCAGGAGTGCTTGGCAAGATAAACATACGCCAAGTGGGAACTTTTGCCAAGAGGGAAAATCTTATCTAACCTGTGTGGGTCTAAGAAGTGCTGTCCACCCACTCACACCTGAGGATATGGACTTAGACAGAGCTGGGGGGCGGGGCACCTCTGCCTCACCTTTCCTTCTAAGAGCTGTGCAGAACCGAGCTCCTCCAGGTCCCTCTGGAAGCAGATGCCAACCTGGTAATGAGACAGATTCTGGTTAGGCAGACAGGGTAGAGGCCTGCGGGGAGTGACAAAGTTACCAGAGAATGGAAAATTACAGGCCTCTGAGTCTAAGCAGGAGACAGCCAAAAATGCTTGATAAGAAGGGGTGGGGGGTGATGACCCTGCATTTTGAGCTACCCGTGTTGATCTCTAGCAAGCTTTCCAAGTTTCCAGCTGTACGTGTGCTAGTCCTTAGCAAGCATCTCACCACGCTATGTAAGATATAAATACAGCTAGACAAGAGCATTTCAGGGGTAACCTGTTTCAGGTTCCCCCTCCCTGTCATCACAGGGAGCTTTCATGCTTTCCCATTGCTGAATAAACTCTCTAAAACTCATTCCTCGCGGTCTGTGTCCTCAATTTTTGTGGCAGGAGACACGATCAGCGACATCGTGCCGCAATGCAAGATTTTTACTGAGACGTCTGAAGGATAAAGAGGGCGTGACAGGAGGAAGGAGAGCCCGCTGATTTTGCAGCAGGACTGGCCCTTGTGGAGGGGCAAGGAGAAACATGGATGATGAAGTAGAAAAGTCTCAAACTTTCTGGCCTTTCTAAGAAAACTTGTGCTGAGCCTATTGCGCTGGTCACCGACTGGAGGGCGGGGAGGGGAGATGTAGCCTCCATGTCAGTGCGATGGCGGAGCCCGTGGAAGCCACCCGTCACTCTGGCTCCCTCCAGTGGACGATGTGAGCAGCACATCTTTAGGACTAAGCAAAATTTGCCTGAAAAAAATCTGATCATGATTCTTGCTTAATGGTTCTTGAATCAGTACTAACAGTGACTGATTTTACTCTCGGAGACCACTGCTTCTTTGGGTGGCTCAGAAAGTCAAGGGACGAAAGTGCGTTCTACTCGCTGGGATTGTGCAGGGACTGGATCTGGTGCCAGAAATTGACCTGGGCCCCCCATACCGTCAGTGCTCCATGGAGTTTATTAGGACAACACCAGCAATAATGACAAAAGCTGCAACCTCTACTAAGAACAGAATTGGCTCCTCATGCTGGCCAAGGGTAATGCTTTCCATAAATAAAAAACCAGGGCTGGGACCACAGCAGCGAGCTTTTCCCTTAGCTGTAACATTCAAATTAGGGCAACTTCTATACTAGGGTGCTCTTCATTAGCGAGGGACAGGGCAGCTCAGTAAGGAGGGGAATGGAGGTGGGCAGTCCAGCAGAGAGGCAGCTGAGAGGAGGCAGATACAGGTGCAAACAGCAAGCACAATCATGCGCTCCGCTGAGCTGGCATTTACTTGATGACACTTTTACAGTCATTACCTGGACCCCTCACCACAGTCTCACAGGAGAAATAATCTTCAATTGTGAAAATGGACTCACCCAACATCACACTGCAGAACCAAAATCTGGCCCCAGGCCACCTGACTCCAAACCCTTATTTCCCCCACATCTTCTGAAAAGATTAGAAACAAGTTTTGAGTGACTTTCACTGCTTTTCCCATGGCATCTATTTTTTAATATATATTTTTATTGTTATTTATGTCTTTTACATTTTGTATTCCCCTTGGGTAACCCACCACCAATTCACCCGTGATCCATCTCCATGGTCCCTTGTGTCCTTTTCTACTCCATTTTGCGCCCTTATCCTCCCCCTCCCCCCACCCCCCCCAAG